>JAMWET010005257.1:0-25000 GCA_024036415.1 Prochilodus magdalenae | reverse complement strand
ATATTAATAATAATTTTCATTAAAGGCCAGATCAGGATTGATAATGACTCAAAGGCTTAGTACAGAGGTACCAGGAAGGCAGGTTTATTTGCTAACATGGGTTACTAGTAGTAGTAGTGGTAGTTTGCACAACCATAGAACCCCCTCTCTCCTCTCCCACAACAAATTAATTTTTCTACATGGACGTAGCTCTGTTAGGTATGCAGCTTCCAGTCCTGTTGTAGCTAGTTCATATGCCATGTTGTTTCTTTGTGATAAGTATGCAAAAATGAATGCAGATATTTGGCTTTTATCTACAGAATGCAATGGTAGGCTGATAGAGACAGGAAAATTTGTAGCATCCCTCTCATGAGCAAGTTGGTGTGCGTTAATACATCTTGTGTTTGATTCTTCATCTATCAGTGCAAGGAAAGAGATGATGGAGATTAGGATGCACTGAGGTAGAAGCAGAAAAAAGGAGCATTATGTTGGAAGCTCAGACACAATTCAGTTATGTAAGCCTAAACAGGCATTCCATTTATAAGGGAGTAACACCCTCTTACCTCTGGTTTATTAATCCTGCCCTCTGCAACATTGGTCTCTATGTTCATTATCTTATTAGGACCTTTTGGTTCTGTGCTGAACATAAGCATTTTATGGTGTTTGTGTGACATTTAGGGTTAAAGTCCCATTAGATTGGGAGAGAAACGTTTGTCTTTAAATGTTCGTTCTATTCAAGTGTGTGATTTCAACAAATTCAGATTTTTCAGGATTGACTAATGGTAATGGTATGTTGGTTTGCAGTTAAAGTCTCAATTAACTTTGGGTGCTCAGGGCATGCTGGTGGTTTTTGATGCAAGTCTCCCTGTCTCTTGCTCTGTCACTGTCTCTTCCTCTTTATTTTACTTATTTGCAGTTTTACTTGCAGTCCATTTCTCATTTTTACCCACACAAGTTCCAACAATTCCCAAAGAAGCAATTTACGACAACCAACGGTGTTTACGGCTGGATCGTGACCTGTTTGTATTATTTTATTTTTTCAGAGCTTCATGGCAAACAAATAAAACCACAAATAAACATACAAATTATATTAGAACACAGTAGCCAGAAGCATTGGAGTTGCAGGAGAAAAGAGTTAGCTTACACAGCAGGAGGATCATGCATATGTAGATGTATTGTGGCAGACATAGTGAGTGTGGGCCAGACTCTCAAAAACAACACCACTTTAATCAAAAAGGTACCTACACATATCAAGCAGAACACCTTCAGTGTACCTTTGGTATAGATTTCTACCTAGATATGGCCAAACAATAAACATTTTTTAATAATAAGAGAACTCAAGTTATTAAATGGAGTCTTCAAATATACCCAAATAAGATTAATAATATAGTTAGCCATTAATTAATTATTTTTAAACAACAGTATTTTAATTCACAGCATTTACAAATACAGACATGCACACACCCACTTGCAAATACACATACATATATAAACACAAATAGAGTCTCTGCGGACAAATATTGGACCCCACCCCCCTCCCTTATAAATATGACCCTTTACAAACCAAATAGCATTTCACCAGTTTTGCTTCTACTGGATACTCCCAGAAAAAATAAAAGTAGAAAAGTGTAGAAAATTACCCAATAATAAGAGATGGGATCTAGCACAGTTTTTACCAGTAATTTATCAGTACTCTATCAGTTTCATCTGGAAGACACGAAGGGGAGTTACATAAAAATGTGTATAAGTTTATAAAGGATTAATTGATGGCAAGTACTTGAAACTGGAAGATACATTGTTCCAGACTTCATCCCAATTCACCCTGATACCTAAATAAAAATATTCTGTTGATCGTTTGAGGACAGTTATCCTATATTACATCTCTGTGAATGGAAAAAGTATGTGAACCTCTGGGATTAGCATTCGAGTGTTTTTAATCAATAGGAAGAACCAATCAGATGTGAGTGGCAGCCTTTTTTTAAACAGGGATCAAAGCCAGCTTTTTGTACGGCTTGTCTGAGGAAATGCAACATTGCACAAGTAAAAAGATCTTTCTGAAGACCTTAGGGAGAGAGAGAGTTGTTGATGCTCATTAAGCTCTAAAGAGTTTGGACTCACCCAATCCACAGCAAGATGGGTTTTGTACAAACAGAGGAATTTCATGACCATTGTTACCTTCCCCAGCAGTAGTCCATCACTAAGGATCTCACCAAAAGCAAGGCATGAGGCACAAAACTGCCCCACCCCCACCACCCCCTCCCATAAAAAAAAAAAAAAAAAAAAAAAAACATTGCTCACCTTCTTCAGTTTTCTGAAGATCATATGGATGAGCCAGAAGGGGAAAAAAAATATTTTATGGACAGATGGGACAAAAGTACAACTTTTTAGTTTTGATTTAAAAGCGAATCTGTTATATAGCGTAAGAGTCGTTTCCTGTTTAGGTTTGGTCCTATTTTTCTACAACTGGCCCAAGATGGCTTGCTATGCCCGGTGGAACAGTAAGTTCTGAATTACATTGGCAAATTCCCAAGGAAAATGTTAGGACATCTGTCTGTGATCTGAATCCAAAGAGAATGTGGATCTTGCTAAAATGACCAAAAGTCAAAGTAGCCTTAATTGTATAGGACCTGAAGTGACAAAACCTGACGACATCCCAGAAGCTGTTCTATATGGAGGAATGGGTTTAATTTACTCTGAGCTAATGTGCAGGACTGATCAACAGTTACAAGAAATGTTTGGTTACAGTTATTGCTGCACAAAGAGTCAGATATGGGATATTTGGTAATTTACTGCATATAGAGGTGTATGTTTTAAGGCTTCTGGATAGAGTCTGAGTGCAAAGTGTCATTTTGTAGTGCTTGCTGAAGTGTATGCAGTCCTTCTTTGCAGCTTCCGTGACTCAGCATATGCTTCACGCTGAGGCAGCAGGCGGTCAGAACAGAGACGCAGTGACAGCAAAATTATTGGCTGCCATAAATCAGGTCTGAGCCAGCCGCTGCACAATTTACTGGCCACTGCAAGCAGAGAATGAAACCACAGGTTAGAACTTTCTCTCTATCTTTCAATCAGTGCATTGATAGAAGGAAGGGAAAGCATCAGAAGAGTGTTTGTGTTTATGAATTTGAGCTTATCCTGCGAGCCCTCTAGTGGCTGGTGGAATGGAATTCAGCTGATTAAATAAAGATTTTTTTTTTTTTTTAATCTAGCTGTTACTCAGCATTGAGTTGATGAAATAGAAGGCGGGAAATGCCTTTTTATAAGTGAGGTCTTGCTTACTCATGTACAAAGTTGAACATTTTCTGAAATCAGTGTGCAGAGTTCAACTGAGGGACCTCCAGAATTTTTTTTTTCTCCATTTGAAGCATAATAAAAAAATGAACACTCCAGTCTCCAAGAGCCCGCAAGAGTGGCACATTACTGCTCATCCAGCAGCATCAGAGTAGCACTGAGCAACATAAACTAATAACATTTCCTTTTCTCTTTGTTTTTCCCCAGCCTACTTCAGTGACTATGAGGCATCAAATAACTATGTGCAGCCAACCAGTTTGCCTGATCTGCCTGTCTCTTCAGCCTCCAGACCTTAAAGACCTTTACTCCACACCCTTGATCAATTTATCTGGCACTCTTGCAAGTCTTTCACATTGCAAATAAACATAAGCACTTGCTTTTCACAGATTATGTTGGTGCACAGTGTGATTATGCAGCGCTTAAAAGGTACAAGAGTGTGCTCCAATTAAGTGTCAGAAAAGGTGTTTATTTTAGTATCTAAGGTGGTAAATGTCCAGTAATCAGCCAATATGTGGTGTATGTGTGTGTGTGTGTTTTACTTGTCTACCACCTCATTAGGTTCACACCTTTGTTTCTATACTGAAAACTGTCCATTTTGTCAGCTCTATAATATGGGTGCACTTTGTAGTTCTACTATTACAGACTGTAGTTCATCTGTTTCTCTGCATACTTTGTTAGTCCCATTTTACCTTGTTCTTCACAGGACCCCCACAGAGCAGATATTATGTAGGTGGAATATCATTCTGAGCACTGCATTCATACTGACGTGGTGGTGTGTTATGTGTGTTGTGCTGGTGTAAGTGGTGGAGTTTTTAAATACCTCAGTGTCCTGTGACCACTGATGAAGACTAGAGAATGACCACAAACTGTGCAGCAACATATGAGCTAGTGTCTCTGACTTTACATCTGCAATGTGAACCAACAAGGTAAAGGCATTTAATAGAGTGGTGTTGGAAAAATTCCAGCAGCAGTACTGTCTGATCCACTCATACCAGCACCATGTCAGTGTCACTGCAGTGCTGAGAGTGATTCCCCACCCACATTGTAAATGCTCTGTGGTGGTTTCTTGGAAGGGTCCTGACCATTGAATAATATGGTGAAAGGGGATAACAGAATGCAGCTGCTAAAATGGATAGTAAGAGTAAAAACAAGGAGATGTACCTAATTAAGTGGCCACAACTCATGGGAAAGCAGTATGTAAATTGATTTCGAAGTGATGTTACCTTAGGGTACAGCTTGGTAATAGCCAGGTTGTGAGTTGTTATCTTGTGAGTCAGGCTGGCAAAGTGAGTTTGAACGAGGCATGATGGTAAGTGCCAGATGGATGGGACATCTCATTTCAGACATCTAACGTTCCTTAATCCACACTGTCAGAATATCTATCATTTGAGATTATTTCAGGCTATAAGTAACAAAAAGGTTTAAAATATGCAGCTTTACTGCTAAAGCAACAATTTAATCAATTGAGATGATGTTACATATGTTGACGCTGTCCAAAGAAAACAAGTACAGTGAGGAAAATAAGTATTTGAACACCCTGCGACTTTGCAAGTTCTCCCACTTAGAAATCATGGAAGGGTCTGAAATTTTCATCTTGGGTGCATGTCCACTGTGAGAGACATTATCTAAAAAAAAAAACGGAAATCAAAATGTATGATTTTTAAAATAATTTGTGTGTTACTGCTGCAAATAAGTGTTTGAACACCTGTGAAAATCAATGTTAATATTTGGTACAGTAGCCTTTGTTTGCAATTACAGAGGTCAAACGTTTCCCGTAGTTTTTCACCAGGTTTGCACACACTGCAGCAGGGATTTTGGCCCATTCCTCCACACAGATCTTCTCCAGATCAGCCAGGTTTCTGGGCTATCACTGAAAAACACAGAGTTTCAGCTCCCTCCGAAGATTTTCTATAGGGTTTAGGTCTGGAGACTGGCTAGGCCACTCCAGAACCATGACATGCTTCTTACGGAGCCACTCCTTGGTTATCCTGGCTGTGTGCTTTGGGTCATTGTCATGCTGGAAGACCCAGCCACGACCCACCTTCAATGCTCTAACTGAGGGAAGGAGCTTGTTCCTCAAAATCTCGCAATACATGGCCCCGGTCATCCTCTCCTTAATACAGTGCAGTCGTCCTGTCCCATGTGCAGAACAATACCCCAAAGCATGATGCTTCCACCCCCATGCTTCACAGTAGGGATGGTGTTTTTGGGATGGTACTCATCATTCTTCATCCTCCAAACACGGCGAGTGGAATTAAGACCATCTGACCACAGAACTTTCTCCCATGACTCTGGATCATCCAAATGGTCATGGGCAAACTTAAGACGGGCCTGGACGTGTACTGATTTAAGCAGGGGAACCTTCCGTGCCATGCATGACTTTAAACTATGACGTCTTAGTGTATTACCCACAGTAACCTTGGAAACAGTGGTGCCAGCTCTCTTCAGGTCATTGACCAGCTCCTCCCGTGTAGTTGCGGGCTGATTACTCACCTTTCTTAGGATCATTGATACGCTGCGAGGTGAGATCTTGCGTGGAGCCCCAGTCCGAGGGAGACCGACAGTCATGTTTAGCTTCTTCCATTTTCTAATAATTGCTCCAACAGTTGATCTTTTTTCACCAAGCTGCTTAGCAATTGCCCCGTAGCCCTTTCCAGCCTTGTGGAGGTCAACAATTTTGTCTCTGGTGTCTTTGGACAGCTCTTTGGTCTTAGCCATGTTAGTAGTTGGAGTGTTACTGATTGTGTGGGGTGGACAGGTGTCTTTATGCAGCTAATGACCTCAAACAGGTGCTTCTAATTTAGAATAATAAGTGGAGTGGAGGTGGAAGTTTGGAGTTGGACTAACAGGTCTTTGAGGGCCAAATTTTTTGCTGATTGGCAGGTGATCAAATACTTATTTGCAGCAGTAACACACAAATAAATTATTTAAAAATCATACATTGTGATTTCTGGATTTTTTTTTAGATTGTCACTCACAGTGGACATGCACCTAAGAAAAAAAAATTCAGACCCCTTTATGATTTCTAAATGGGAGAACTTGCAAAGTCGCAGGGTGTTCAAATACTTACTTATTTTCCTCACAGTATCTCCAAAATGGCAACTTTCCAGGAAAGATCAAAACCCTCATTTAATTTTAATGTAAGTCTATGGAACCAGATGTCTTTCCAAGCACATTTGCTTGTGCAAGCTGCTGTTTTCAAATGATGCATAAAAGTCAAAATGGACAAAAATGCAGATACATGTTTTTCATTGGACAGTGATGATGATATGAGTTTTGCCTATTTCTTTTTGTGATTTATGTTTTCCTTCTATCTCTGTTGGTTGCTAAATTAACTTAATTAGCAAACACTCTCAGAATTATTGTATCAGTCAACACAAATGCAATGGGAAAAGGCTATTAGGACTAGTATGTGTCTGTGTGTATATGTTGTGGCAGTCGAATGTTATGTCACTCCATGTTAAATCACTTTGGTCAAACATGACAGAACTAGGTGTATTTGCCTTACATGTGATTGAACAAGGCATTGGTGAGTGTATCAATAATTACCAAATAATATTTTGTGTGATTCAGAATGTGTTTTTCATGTTGCAGCCTTTTGCACTATGTGACATTTTTCTGTCATCTTATGATTATGGAAATAACTAATTAAATAAAGGGGAAACCTGGATTTAAGTCAATTAGTTACAATTCTGGTAATAAATCCTAATAAAAATTGCCCTTGATCCTTCTCTTAGGGTTCTAAAGATGGATTATTAACTGACTTTAAGTACCATAGTATTATCCAGACCTTTGACTAATTAACTTTTTTTTTTTATTAATTAATGTTGTGTGATGGAGCTACCTGCAGGTTTAAAGCAAAGCCCTTATCTGATTCAGGGTGGCTCCCTTGTCTCCAGGACAGAGCACATTCTTAAGACACCCTCCTGGCTTATTTTATTTAATTAGTTGATTTAATTATTTTGGTAGGGTGAGGTACAAACTGATGACTGATAAATAAAATAAATGATATTAAATATTACTAGAGCCACCATCCTAACCTTCCCTTTGTGCTGTATATTTCCTGCCACACAAAGTACATGTAAACAGGTAAGATGAGGGATTCAAATGTGTCTACAGTTGTACTTTTGTGCAAATACAATTTGAGACAGGAGTTGCAACCAGTTCAACTCAGCCCAGCTGGTACATATGAGTTAATGTTGACATGTTAAACATGTTAATGCAAGCATGGGTGATGCTGGACACAACAAGATGAAGGCGTTCAGGTGTGTTGTGAAACAATGTTGTATTGTTGAAGGCTGTAAAGAAAAAGGAAGCAGTCACAATGACAAAAATGCACGAACAAAATACAAGAAAAATATGAGTGTTAAAACTACAAGCTCTGTTGCTCTTGTCCTGGGGTGACTGAGAGAGTGTTTCAGCACCTTGGTCAGCGACCAGATGTTTTAGGGGAAAGTTATTGGGAGAGTTTAGAAATCCTGAGATGGATTCAAAAAGCCTGTGAGCATACTCAAGAAAATGTAACATTGTTTGAAAGGAGTAGTCTGGAGTCTTAAATAAATTAAAATTACATTGGAATTTCAATAAATTAACTTAAGCTAGTCTGTAGCCTAATACTGTGTGTATATATACTCAGATGTGTACACTTGTATGCCCGATGCATTTTTGATAATATAAAACTTGTATTACAACAAACTTTCATGCTAAAGGGTTAGATATGGATGTGCTTTGCTTACCCTGACCGTGATGGTGCTTTGTGTTTAATCTCAGGCATAACTTCACCTGCCTCACAAGCTCATCAGTCATTGCCTCTCTTGCCTCTCAACACAGTGAGCTCTACTACCAAATTATCACTGTGGTCTTCCTACAGTAGTTACTGATGTTATTTTTTTTTCCCCTGCGATATACTTCTAACAGCGGCCATTGAATGACTTCTGTTGATCTATATCTATAGACCTTATTGTTACTTTACCTTATTGTTAAAAGACAGTAGTAGTCGGTTATCTTTGATTAATATTAATACTTCTCTTCTATTATAGGCTGCTTTATTTTTCCTCTTCTTTGTATTTAATATGTAAAATTGTATCTTCTGTTCACAGTTCTGTTGTGTTTTTGTCTTACTATTCCATGTTGACCAGAAAAGAGAGGTTCCCTATTTGAGTCTTGGTACCTCTTAAGGTTACTTCATGTTGCTCTTAGGGAGTTTTACCTTGCCACTCTCACCCTTGACCTTCTTAACAGGGGCTTGGTACCCATTTCTGTGAAGCAGCTTTGTGAGATCTGCTATAAAAATGTACTCAAGTAACCTTTGAGCTGACTGGTCGCAGTTTACCAGATCAGCCAGTATTATAAATATAAAGATCAGGAATCATCTGTGTCTTTACTGATCTTCTGATTAGCCTGGCACAAACACACAAAACCAGCAAACACAGTGAAATGGGTGATCCTGAATAAATGGCTGATTTGATGTTACTTATTATGTAGTCACATTGCAGCAAAGCTTAAATGTTACAGTGGTTTAAATGTTTGTTGTGATGTCATTAAAAATGTTTCTTGTGATGTCACGTTCATTGGCAAAAGCTAGTGTAAATATATCTTGTGAGTTTTACCTATGCAACAACTGTAAGCCATGTGCAATTAAAATATAACTAGCCAAAAGCTAGTTTCAGTGCTGAAATGTCCAACTGAAGAAATATGACAGTGGGTTTATATTTTTGCAACTTGTTTCCAGATTTGCCCCCCCCCTTTTTTTTTTTAGTATGTGGAGGTAAATAACAAGCTGCTGTGGAGGTAAAAGCAACAGAGAGTTTAGCGTTTTAATGATGCAGGTAACCATATGAATGTACACCATTGTAAGACTTCTCTTTGCACTGTTATGCAGTTATTCTGAAGTCCTTGATGACCTTGTATCCCCCTTTATACTGCAGAATGTCACTACCATGCTAACAAGGAGTTCGGGTTCAGTTTTTAAAGGACAAGTAGTTCTTCTGTCTGTGATGTTTCCTTTTGGCCTTTGTCCTAACTACATTATTTAATTATTATACTGCTCAGAATAGCGAACGGGGTCTGTAAGTTTGCAACATATATGTAGTTCATCTGTCTGTGATTTTCCTTTTATTTTTTAACTATTATTAATTTCGTGACTCATTATTATTATAGTTGTCTCTGTGTGTGTGTGTGTGTTTGCGTGTGTGCGCGTGTGTGCGCGCGTGCGTGTGTGCGTGTGCGCGTGTGTGCGTATATGGGTCTCTCTCTCTCTCTCTCTCTCTCTCTCTCTCTCTCTCTCTCTCTCTCTCTCTCTCTCTCTCTCTCTCTCTCTCTCTCTCTCTCTCTCTCTCTCGCGCTCTCTCTCTCTCTCGCGCGCGCACCGTAGAGGGTACATTGCATGCCACTTCCTTTCTTGTTTTAATTTCCTACTTTCTTACATCTCTGTGTGTCTGTCCTTCGATCTGTAATTCTAATCTTTCTTTCTTTATATATTAGCCTCCGTCTCTTTTCTTGAGCTTTGTACATTTACCTTGTAAGTTTTAGTGACGTCTTCTCGAGTTGTTCATTCAGGCAGCTTTGCGTTGACAAAGTTGTTATTTTCGGTTCAGTCACTGTTACTCCTTTTGATAGAGCACAGGCTTCAACGTTCAAAATGACTATTTTACATCATCACCTCAAACAACTGCAGTTCTGGTTTAGAACACACCATGACGCTCTTTATCAGCTTAGGATGTTGAGTGCTCCAGTCCCTCCCATCTTTGTTGAGGGAAGAGCATTATGTGTGCACTGCGTCTTTGTATTCGGGAGGGTGGTGGACAGTAGGAGCCGTTTTAGATGTTCATGTATTTGGCCTTGTTTGGTAAAGGGATAATTTTAGAGGTCGATCTTCGCCGGGCTTCATTTTTGCCCATAAGTTATGGCTCTGAAAGGAACATTTAGGCCAATAATTACCGTGCGGACTCGTATATGCTTTATTTTATTGTCCATTTTCAGTTCCCGTCTTTGTTCTGGAGACCTCCGTTATTCCGTCCCGGAGGAGATGCGTCGAGGAGCTGTGGTCGTTAAGATGTCTCAGGATTTAGGAATGGACACGAAATCCCTATCTGCTCGAAAACCTCGTTTAGATTTTGAAGGAAGTAAACGTTACTGCGACATTAACCCGCAAACTGGAGAGCTCACGATTAACGAGAGGATTGACCGAGAGGCGCTGTGTGGACAGAAGCCATCCTGCTCTGTCCAGTTTGATTTCTTTCTCGAGAAGCCACTGGAACTGCACCGAATTACTTTGGAAATACAGGACATAAACGACAACCCTCCAAAATTCAGGAATGAAGTAATTCATTTGGAAATACAGGAGTCAGCAAATAAAGGAGCCCGCTTCTCTTTAGACGAAGCATATGATCCAGACATTGGTGTCAATGCTGTGCAAGGTTACAGTCTGTCATCCAACGAGCATTTCGTTCTGTCTGTCCACAAGGGTGATGACCATGATAAATACGCTGAGATCATATTGGAACATGAGCTGGATCGCGAGAAACATGACCGTTTGTCTTTGATTTTGTCTGCGTATGATGGTGGTTCTCCACAGAGAACAGGAACTGTGGTTATAAATGTTCGTGTGCTGGACGCTAACGACAATGTGCCCGTTTTTACGCATTCGGTTTATGAGGTGAATCTACGTGAAAACGCGGCCTTAGATGCGGTGGTGGTTAAAGTCAGCGCGAGTGATGCGGACGAGGGAGCGAATGGAGAGGTGACGTATGAATTCAGTTACATTTCCGCTGACGCGGAAAATCTTTTCGCTATTGATCAGAAAACAGGAGAGATTAAAGTAAAGGGGGAAATAGATTTTGAGGAATCCTCATCATATGAGTTAAGAGTTAAAGCTAAAGATGGCGCTGGACAGTCTGCAACGTGCAAAGTTTTCATTGAAGTTGTAGATATGAACGACAACACTCCAGTGATCATCATAAAATCATTGAGCACCCCTGTACCAGAAAACCTGCCTCCAGACTCGGAGGTCGGAATTATATACGTGCAGGATAAAGACTCCTCGGCTAACGGCAAAATCAGGTGCTCCACGGGACCAAACTCACCTTTGAAATTGGTGCCATCTGTAAAGAATCACTTCTCATTGGTTACTGTGACACATATGGACCGTGAAAGACAGTCAGAGTACAATATCTCTCTGACTGCCACGGACGAAGGATCCCCTCCACTCTTTTCATCCACAACATTTCTCCTGTCTGTAGCTGATATAAACGATAACCCACCTGTTTTCTTTAAACAGTCCTACAAAGCTCACATCGCTGAAAACAACCTACCAGGCTCCTCTGTTTGTACAGTAGCAGCCACAGACCCGGACTGGAGACAGAATGGTACTGTAGTTTATTCTCTGTTACCTTCTGATGTGGGTGGTGCTCCAGTATCCTCATTCCTATCCATTAATGGAGATACAGGTGTTCTCCATGCAGTGAGGTCTTTTGATTATGAGCAGTTGAAAAGTTTCAAAGTGCTCGTCTTAGCCAGAGACAACGGTTCTCCTCCACTCAGCAGTAACGTGACTGTGAGCGTCTTCATAAGTGATGAGAATGATAACTCCCCACAAATATTATACCCCTCTCCGGAAGGAAGCTCCTTCATGACTGAGATGGTGCCCAAGGCTGCCCAGTCAGGCTCTCTGGTCTCCAAGGTGATCGCAGTGGATGCGGACTCGGGTCAGAACGCGTGGCTTTCTTATCACATAGTGAAAGCGACTGATCCGGGACTTTTCACTATTGGTGAACACAGTGGAGAGATCAGGACGCAGCGGGACATTTCTGAATCTGACAGTACAAAGCAGAACCTGATCGTTTCAGTGAGAGATAACGGACAGCCTTCTCTTTCTGCATCGTGCACACTGTATCTGTTCATTTCTGATAACCTGGCTGAAGTTCCTGAACTGAAGGACATGTCTTATGATGAGAGCAGCTCCAAACTCACTTTCTATTTGATCATCGCGCTGGTGTCCGTCTCCACGTTCTTCCTCACCTTCATCATCATCATCCTGGCTGTGAGGTTCTGTCACAGGAGGAAGCCAAGACTGTTGTTTGATGGAGCTGTGGCCATTCCCAGCGCGTATCTCCCTCCAAATTACGCAGAGGTGGAGGGAGCGGGAACTCTCCGCAGCGCCTACAATTACGACACATATCTGACCACAGGATCACGAACCAGCGATTTCAAGTTCGTCACATCCTACAGTGATGGAACTCTGCCTGCTGATCTGACTCTGAGGAAGGATAAATCCCTCGAGAACTTGATGGGGTGTCCTGGTGAGGAGAGTGGGGGTTTAATTGAGGTATGGTTTTAAAATTTTTTCTGTTGTTTTTAATTACCACAGCGAAGTAACTAATGTCAGTGTTTACTGTAATGCCTAGTGTCAGAACGGCAACGGACTAAATAACAGGATTGTCAACTGTGCTAAATAAATTAACATTAATGTCGTAATGTGAGGTGTGGTATACAGTAGTCATTTAATGTATTATATGTGGACAGTATTTACGTGCAGTTTTAGAGGCACTTTTCACTCAACTCGCAACTTATTGGAATTACTCTGACCACTCTAGACGCTGTTGCAAAATATAAAGTAGTAAATATAGGATTGATAATTTCTGTATGCCATTTTGGATTTGAATTGTCGTTGGTCATGTTGAACAATATTTCGAAGAAGATAAGACTTTTTTATTTATAAAACTATTTATTCGGTAATTAAATTAAATTAATTTTTATTTCATTGTTTTTATGTTTTTAATTTGTTTTAAATATTGTTTGATCAGTTTTTTTTAATGATTTTAATTTTTAAATAGTAACAAATAAACAAATGAACAGCATCTGTTAATCAGTGTTTCCAGCACAAGTTAAGACCCTTACTGTACCATAGTTTTTAATTATTTATTTTTTGTTTTTGTTTTGTTGTTGTTCTAACTTACTTACATGTTTTAATTGACAGGTTTTTTTTTTGTTTTGTTTTGATTTATCATATGCTTTATTTGGAAATATGCATTATGGGAGATAAATCAGGATTGAAGTTGATAAACTGCAGGAGAGCCTACTTGCGATCCTTTCAGTATATATTAACAGCATATTGTTTTTTTTATCATTTTGAATACTGCAGAGTTGTCTGCTTGTTGCTGTCCTTGGTGCTAGAACAATGCGTTGAATTGGAATTCTGATTCATGGATGATTTTGGCGACAGAGTGCAAATCTTTAGTTTTGGGTTAAAACATTCCATGTATTCCAGGTTTATGTTTTTCTTCGAGTTTGGAGAGAAGAGCTGGAGCTGTATGCTAAAGTTAAACCGGGCATTAACGGATACACATGAACTGAAAAACACATGCTAAGCAATACTAATTTTGTGACTCGTGGTGTCGCTGTTTACTTATGAAACCAGGCTGGTTCATCTCTCCACCCACTGGCGTTGACGACTCCATATGGTTTATCTTTTGTGGTGTAGGGTGTGTGAGGGTTGCAGAGTAGATCTGTGTGATTGTACTTGTTCAGAACTGAACATTTATTTTCATATTTATTTTGATATTTCAAACTTAAACAATCAGTGAAATCGGTCTAGTATATTTCTGCGGCAGTGTATAATGGAGAACAAAGGCGCGCTCTCGATCGTGCTTTATTTTTGTCTCGGCGTTTTTGTTATGGCGGACACCGTTTATGGAGATGTGAGCTATTCTTTTCCGGAGGAGATGAAACGCGGATCTGTGATCGGAAATATAGCCAAGGATCTCGGTCTGGATGTGAACAGACTGTCTGCTCGTAAAGCCCGCATTGATGCCGAAGGTAACCGGAAGAAATACTGCGATATTAATGTGAATACTGGAGAACTGACTGTAGCGGAAAGGATTGATAGAGAGGGGCTTTGTGGACAGAAGACGTCATGCGTTATGAAGCAGGAGCTTGTGCTGGAAAACCCATTGGAACTGCATCGTGTTAGTCTAAATATTCAAGACATCAACGACAACTCGCCTGTGTTTACCAATGAGATAATAAGATTAGAAATCAGAGAATCGGCAGTTAAAAGCGCCTCATTTCCGTTAGACCCGGCTCACGATGCAGACATTGGAGAGAATGCAGTCCAGAGATATGTACTTCAAAGAAACGACCATTTCGTTTTAGATGTTAGTACAAATCCATACGGACTGAAATACAGTGAGTTAGTTTTAGATAAGGAGTTAGATCGTGAGCTGGAGCAGGAGGTATCATTGATTCTCACTGCAGTTGATGGTGGGACTCCACCTAGATCAGGTAGTGTTGCCATACACGTCACTGTACTGGATGCTAATGATAATGCTCCAGTGTTCAGTCAGTCTGTTTATACAGTCAGTCTGCCAGAAAATTCACCTCTGAATATTGAAGTGGCTACTGTGAGCGCTACTGATGCAGATGAAGGTGTGAATGGTGAAGTGCTATATGCTTTTGATCACATTTCAGAAACAAATAAAGAGTTATTTAAATTAGATTCAAAATCTGGAGAAATCAGTCTCATAGGCTCAATAGATTTTGAGGAGGAAACGTCATTTGAACTCCAGATACAAGCTAAAGATGGGCCAGGGTTAACCACATATTCTAAAGTCATTATAGACGTGATAGATATCAATGATAACGCTCCAGGAATTCTTATCAAATCTCTGAACAGCCCACTTCCTGAAAACACCTCACCTGGTACAGAGGTGGGCATCATTAACGTGCAGGACAGAGACTCCGGGAATAACGGACAGGTTCACTGTTCCCTTCAGCAGAACGTTCCCTTTAAACTCGTTCCCTCCATTAAAAACTATTATTCTCTGGTAACAACAGCTGAATTAGACCGAGAGCTGATTTCTGACTATAACGTTACAATCACTGCTACTGATGAAGGCTCTCCACCTTTGTCCTCCTCTAAAACTATTCATCTATCAGTAGCTGATGTGAATGATAATCCACCTGTATTTGAAGAGCAGATTTACAGCGCTCATGTGAAGGAGAATAACAAACCAGGCTCCTCTGTTTGTACAGTAGCAGCCACAGACCCGGACTGGAGACAGAATGGTACTGTAGTTTATTCTCTGTTACCTTCTGATGTGGGTGGTGCTCCAGTATCCTCATTCCTATCCATTAATGGAGATACAGGTGTTCTCCATGCAGTGAGGTCTTTTGATTATGAGCAGTTGAAAAGTTTCAAAGTGCTCGTCTTAGCCAGAGACAACGGTTCTCCTCCACTCAGCAGTAACGTGACTGTGAGCGTCTTCATAAGTGATGAGAATGATAACTCTCCACAAATATTATACCCCTCTCCGGAAGGAAGCTCCTTCATGACTGAGATGGTGCCCAAGGCTGCCCAGTCAGGCTCTCTGGTCTCCAAGGTGATCGCAGTGGATGCGGACTCGGGTCAGAACGCGTGGCTTTCTTATCACATAGTGAAAGCGACTGATCCGGGACTTTTCACTATTGGTGAACACAGTGGAGAGATCAGGACGCAGCGGGACATTTCTGAATCTGACAGTACAAAGCAGAACCTGATAGTTTCAGTGAGAGATAACGGACAGCCTTCTCTTTCTGCATCCTGCACACTGTATCTGTTCATTTCTGATAACCTGGCTGAAGTTCCTGAACTGAAGGACATGTCTTATGACGAGAGCAGCTCCAAACTCACTTTCTATTTGATCATCGCGCTGGTGTCCGTCTCCACGTTCTTCCTCACCTTCATCATCATCATCCTGGCTGTGAGGTTTTGTCACAGGAGGAAGCCCAGACTGTTGTTTGATGGAGCTGTGGCCATTCCCAGCGCGTATCTCCCACCAAATTACGCAGAGGTGGAGGGAGCGGGAACTCTCCGCAGCGCGTACAATTACGATACATATCTGACCACAGGATCACGAACCAGCGATTTCAAGTTCGTCACATCCTACAGTGATGGAACTCTACCTGCTGATCTTACTCTGAGGAAGGCACAAACGTCTTGTGATGATCTCGAAGGATTGTGCACTTCTAATGGCTCACAGGTATGGTCGTTTACCGTCATAACATGGTGGTATTGTTATCGTCATATTCAGTTCATGCCACAAGCACATCCATCATACACAAAAGCAGATCCAGATGTAAACGTGATTTTCTCATTTAAATTTGAGCTTTAACGTTGTTTTTTTTGCAGTCGTCGTATTCCCATGAATGGCTATCCTTCGCTTTTAAATGTGTTTTAGACCGGTTTATTTCACGCACCACCTGCAAAGTGAGTTCATCTATATGTACAGGTATTTTTTGTCCTAAGTGGTGGTGATTTTTTCCACAACACAGCTGCTGAATTATATGATTTTAGCTGAGAGTTTCATGTCTGATAATGCTGGGAAGTCGGTTAAAACTTTTTGTCCGTGCATATGCACAGCATTCTTACAGCTGTGTTTGTTTATCTCCAGTACGCAGGCTTTCACTGATGCTTTAAGGTAAATATTACGAAGGCAAAGGCTTAGAGGAATTGGCCTGTTCCCCCAGTTTACTTAATTTATTTTTTGACCGTGCATAATAAGCTCTTTCTTAATGCTTCCTTTTCGGGTTTTCTTTTAACAGTATTTTTAACGGTTTTTTTTTTTTATCCTCATCTGTTTAGATTTTACTATGATTTAACATCACTTCACCATGTGAGTCTTAGTGATAATCAGTTTGGTCCCAATTTAAATTGTTTTTTTGTTATTTTGTTTTATCAAAGTTTGGCGTGACAGATTTATGTCAGGGCTTTAGCATAGATATAGCACAAATATAGATTTTTCTCTGGGAATTATTATTATTATTCATTTTTTCATTATTTTTTCAAAATTCTTACTATTTAATAAATTACACCCCACTGCCGCTTTTATTTTTCTTTCCTTTCTGACATTCGCGCACACTTCCAGTAACGTACACTAAGTCGTAAATTTAGGGATTTGCTAAAGTGCTGATTTCAGAGCCCTCAGTACAGGTCCTAACGTACTATGATTCATTTCTGAAATCGTTTCTTATATCATGTTAATGAATCCTTTATTTTGGCAGCAGTGACATAAATACGTTAACGTTTGACTGTTGAAACCAGCAGCTTCTCATTTCTGCTATTGCTTCCCTATCACACTGTTACCAGTTGTCTGGTAACCCTGAAATCCTGATGGTGCATTAAGAGGGAAGTAATCATGGCGTGCTGGACTTTCTGGTTCAGGAAATCGCAAGTCTCTATATAAATTGTTTTAAGAGTTGAATTTTAGGTCAGCGCTGTCTTTCACTGTAGAAACGCTTGTCGCTGTTTGTAGCAGTCAGTGGTGCTGCAAAGGTGTGTTCTACATTAAATTATTTCTTATTTACTGAAAAATATATAGAATTATGAAATCAACACCTAATTGTTTATACCATGTTCTCTTGAAATTGTAAGTTTTTATCGTACTTTAAATGTTGCGTGACGAAATAAAATAAAATTACATGTAAACAATATTTATGCTCAATGTAAAAAATATGAAATGTACATCTGTGTTCAAATGGCGTGAAAATGCAATTACTTAGTACATTTTAAAAGGCGGTGTTAACTGAAAGCCGTGTGGTCGTTTAGATTGGCTTAAATACCAAACAAGTTACAGGTGTCCCTGTATAATGAAACACTCTACGCTTTATTTGACTTCTGTTCAAATATATTACACAGTTTATTTTTAATAGCTGCCCTAATAAATGAATAACGACCTTCGACCAAGCTGCGAACGAAAGATGCCCAGTTCTTAAGGCTTAGAGAATTCGGAGTGTTAGAGCCACCAACTGTTGAAGGCTCGGTCTGAACTTGAAAAGTATAGTGATCACATGTCCTCTTGAAATTGTAAGTATTTATCGTGCCTCAAATGTTGAGTGACGAAATAAAGTATTATTACATGTAACGATATTTATGTTCACTGTAAGAAATATACATCTTTTTTTCAAGTAGCGTGAAAATTTAATTACCTAGTTTATTTTAAACGGTAGTGTTAACTGAAAGCCCTGTGGTCGTTAAGATTTGCACATGTCAACATGAGACCTTATGTTTCTGTATAGCTCAGTGTTATTGAAACGGTTGTAGACAGTCATGTTGGACATCCTTTTCAGAGTTGAATTTCATTACACAACGTCTCTGCATATCATTGTGTCTGGGTCTAGTGTTTGTGCCACCTTATCCAATCATGCACCACAGTTTCTCATTCCACTGTCAGTAATTTTTGCTTTGTTACTTAAACTAAATCAGATGATTAAAAAAGAAACAGTGCAGAGTATAAGAGACTTTACAACTCACCTCTGTAAAATACAAAGCCCCCTAAACGATGTGTATTTGTAGCTAACATGAACCGTATTCCAATGACCAGTTTAACATTGAGTGTAGGAATGTTTATGTTTTGTTGCTATCCGTGGTGCTGAAAGAATGCTTCAACATGGAATGACGTTGCATGGAAAACGCTGGTGAGAGTGTCTAAATCGTCTGGTTTGACTAAGACATTCCGTATGTCCCTAATCCTCCATTTAACTTGAGGGTGTGGAAGATTGTTAAAGGTGTATAATAAAGTTAAGACGATCCCTGAGAGATTCAAGGGAACTATACATACTAGTAATGTAACTCGTGGTGTCGCTGTTTACCTATGAAACCAGGCTGGTTCATCTCTCCACCCACTGGCGTTGTCTGCTCCATTTGGTTCTTCTTTTGTGGTGTAGGGTGTGTGAGTGTTGCGGAGTAGGCCTGTGTTATTGTACGTGATCAGAACATATTTATTTTAAAATTTGAGACAATAAATGAGACTGGACTGAGATATTTCTGCGGCAGTGTATAATGGAGAACAAAGGCGCGCTCTCGATCGTGCTTTATTTTTGTCTCGGCGTTTTTGTTATGGCGGACACCGTTTATGGAGATGTGAGCTATTCTTTTCCGGAGGAGATGAAACGCGGATCTGTGATCGGAAATATAGCCAAGGACCTCGGCCTGGATGTGAACAGACTGTCTGCTCGTAAAGCCCGCATTGATTCCGAAGGTAACCGGAAGAAATACTGCGATATTAATGTGAATACTGGAGAACTGACTGTAGCGGAAAGGATTGATAGAGAGGGGCTTTGTGCGAGGAAGGCAGTTTGCACTATAAAACAGGAGCTTGTGTTACAGAACCCTTTGGAGTCTCATCGGATTAACATAAATGTTCAGGATGTGAACGACAATTCGCCTACGTTCAAAAAGGACGTCATAAAATTTGAGATCAGTGAAACTGCAGTTAAAGGATCTCGTTTCCTCCTGGAGGAAGCTCACGACACAGACATTGGAACAAACTCGGTCCAGACCTACTCCATAACAAACAATGGTCATTTTACATTAGCGGTCAGCTCGAAAGCAGGTGGACGGATTTACGGAGAGTTAGTGCTGGATAGAGAGTTAGATCGTGAGCTGGAGCAGGAGGTAAACTTGATTCTCACGGCAGTTGATGGTGGGACTCCACCTAGATCAGGCACTGTAGCCATACACGTCACTGTACTGGATGCTAATGATAATGCTCCAGTGTTCAGTCAGTCTGTTTATACAGTCAGTCTGCCTGAAAATTCTCCTCTGAATGTTGAAGTGGCTACTGTGAGCGCTACTGATGCAGATGAAGGAGTGAACGGAGAGCTGCAGTATGAGTTCAGTCACGTTTCTGAGAATGATTTAGCCACATTCTCTCTCAATGCTAACTCCGGGCAGATTATATTAATAGGATCTCTTGATTATGAAGAGGAGACAGCATACGAACTACAAGTTCAAGCCACTGATGGTTTAGGGCTGGTATCATTTGCTACCGTAATGATAGCAATATCAGACGTTAATGACAATGAACCAGTTATATTCATTGACAGTCTTAAAAGTCCAGTTCCAGAGGATGTACCGCTTTCTACAGAAGTGGGAATCATTAATGTGCAGGACAGAGACTCTGGGAATAACGGGCAGGTTCACTGTTCACTTCAGCAGAACGTTCCCTTTAAACTCGTTCCCTCCATTAAAAACTATTATTCTCTGGTAACAACAGCTGAATTAGACCGAGAGCTGATTTCTGACTATAACGTTACAATCACTGCTACTGATGAAGGCTCTCCACCTTTGTCCTCCTCTAAAACTATTCATCTATCAGTAGCTGATGTGAATGATAATCCACCTGTATTTGAAGAGCAGATTTACAGCGCTCATGTGAAGGAGAATAACAAACCAGGCTCCTCTGTTTGTACAGTAGCAGCCACAGACCCGGACTGGAGACAGAATGGTACTGTAGTTTATTCTCTGTTACCTTCTGATGTGGGTGGTGCTCCAGTATCCTCATTTCTATCCATTAATGGAGATACAGGTGTTCTCCATGCAGTGAGGTCTTTTGATTATGAGCAGTTGAAAAGTTTCAAAGTGCTCGTCTTAGCCAGAGACAACGGTTCTCCTCCACTCAGCAGTAACGTGACTGTGAGCGTCTTCATAAGTGATGAGAATGATAACGCCCCACAAATATTATACCCCTCCCCGGAAGGAAGCTCCTTCATGACTGAGATGGTGCCCAAGGCTGCCCAGTCAGGCTCTCTGATCTCCAAGGTGATCGCAGTGGATGCGGACTCTGGTCAGAACGCGTGGCTTTTTTATCACATAGTGAAAGCTACTGATCCGGGACTTTTCACTATTGGTGAACACAGTGGAGAGATCAGGACGCAGCGGGACATTTCTGAATCTGACAGTACAAAGCAGAACCTGATCGTTTCAGTGAGAGATAACGGACAGCCTTCTCTTTCTGCATCCTGCACACTGTATCTGTTCATTTCTGATAACCTGGCTGAAGTTCCTGAACTGAAGGACATGTCTAATGACGAGAGCAGCTCCAAACTCACTTTCTATTTGATCATCGCGCTGGTGTCCGTCTCCACGTTCTTCCTCACCTTCATCATCATCATCCTGGCTGTGAGGTTTTATCACAGGAGAAAGCCCAGACTGTTGTTTGATGGAGCTGTGGCCATTCCCAGCGCGTATCTCCCTCCAAATTACGCAAAGGTGGAGGGAGCGGGAACTCTCCGCAGCGCCTACAATTACGATACATATCTGACCACAGGATCACGAACCAGCGATTTCAAGTTCGTCACATCCTACAGTGATGGAACTCTACCTGCTAATCTGACTCTTAGGAAGACCCAAACGTCTTTTGATGATCTCGAAGGATTGTGCACTTCTAATGGCTCACAGGTATGGTCGTTTACCGTCATAACATGCTGGTATTGTTATCGTCATATTCAGTTCATGCCACAAGCACATCCATCATACACAAAAGCAGATCCTGATGTAAACGTGATTTTCTCATTTAAATTTGAGCTTTAATATTGTTTTTATGCATTCGTCGTATTACCATGAATGGCTATCCTTTGCTCTTAAATGTGTTTTAGACCGGTTTATTTCACGCACCACCTGCAAAGTGAGTTCATCTATATGTACAGTTATTTTTTGTCCTAAGTGGTGGTGATTTTTTCCACAACACAGCTGCTGAATTATATGATTTTAGCTGAGAGTTTCATGTCTGATAATGCTGGAAAGCGGAAGTCGCTTAAAACTTTTTGTCCGTGCATATGCACAGCATTCTTACAGCTGTGTGTATTTATCTCCAGTACGCAGGCTTTCACTGATGCTTTAAGCTAAATTTTTTAACAAGGCAACGGCCTAGGAATTGGTCTGTTCCCCCAGTTTACTTAATTTATTTTTGACCGTGCATAATAAGCTCTTTCTTAATGCTTCCTTTTCGGGTTTTCCTTTAACATTATTTTTAACGTTTTTTTTTTTTAATCCTCATCTGTTTAGATTTTACTATGATTTAACATCACTTCACCATGTGAGTCTTAGTGATAATCAGTTTGGTCCCAATTTAAATTGTTTTTTTGTTTGTTTGTTTTATCAAAGTTTTGCGTGACAGGTTTATGGCAGGGCTTTAGCATAGTTATAGCCCAAATATAGATTTTTCTCTGGGAATTATTATTATTTTTCAAAATTCTTACTATTTAATAAATAACACCCCACTGCCGCTTTTATTTCTCTTTCCTTTCTGACATTCATGCACACTTGCATTAACGTACACTAAGTCGCAAATTTAGGGATTTGCTAAAGTGTTGATTTCAGAGACCTCAGTACAGGTCCTAACGTTCTATGATTCATTTCTGAAATCGTTTCTTATATCATGTTAATGAATCCTTTATTTTGGCTGCAGTGACATAAATACATTAACGTTTGACTGTTGAAGACAGCAGCTTCTCATTTATGCTATTAAAATTTGCTTCCCTATCACACTGTTACCAGTTGTCTGGTAACCCTGAAATCCTGATGGTGCATTAAGAGGGAAGTAATTATGGCGTGCTGGACTTTCTGTTTATGGAAATCTCAGGTCTCTATATAAATTGTTTTAAGAGTTGAATTTTAGGTCAGCGCTGTCTTTCACTGTAGAAACGCTTGTCGCTGTTTGTAGTAGTCCGTGGTGCTGCAAAGGTGTGTTCTAGATAAAATTATTTCCTATTTACAGAAAAAATATAGAATTATGAAATCAATACCTAATTTTTTATACAATGTTCTCTTAAAATTGTAAGTTTTTATTGTAGGAGCCAAGTTCATTTAGTTGTTTCATGTATTTTGTTTAAACACTTATTCTGTTATTTTCTGAATGGCTATGAAAAAAAATTACTTCAATGTCCATTTTATTTACATCGTTATTTCACTTCCTAAGTATGGTTTCCTGAGGGACGAGTTTAAGGGGGAACCGAGAATTAAAAAAAAGAGAGAAACGGAGAGAGTGTAGAGCATGGAGAGGCTCGACTTGTGTTGTTGTACTGCCAGAGCCGTTTGGCTGAATAAACTCAAGCAAACCCATTGTAACCCGACTTCCTTTCTATGCCTCCGAAGACGGTAACACCAGATACACCAAAAACGAGGGTTACATTATCATACCTCAAATGTTGAGTGACGAAATAAAGTAGTATTACATGTAACGATTTTTATGTTCACTGTAAGAAATATACATCTTTTTTTCAAGTAGCGTGAAAATTTAATTACTTAGTTCATTTTAAACGGTGGTGTTAACTGAAAGCTCTGTGGTCGTTAAGATTGACACATGTCAAAATGAGACCTTATGTTTTTGTATAGCTCGGTGTTACTGAAACGGTTGTAGACAGTCATGTTGGACATCCTTTTCAAAGTTGAATTTCATTACACAACGTCTCTGCATATCATTGTGTCTGGGTCTAGTGTTTGTGCCACCTTATCCAATCATGCACCACAGTTTCTCATTCCCCTGTAAACACTGTCAGTAAGTTTTGCTTTGTTACTTAAAATACATCAGATGATTAAAAAAGAAACTGTGCAGAGTATAAGAGACTTTACAACTCACCTCTGTAAAATACAAAGCCCCTAAACGATGTGTATTTGTAGCTAACATAAACCGTATTCCATTGACCAGTTTAACATTGAGTGTAGGAATGTTTATGTTTTGTTGCTATCCGTGGTGCTGAAAGAATGCTTCAACATGGAATGACGTTGCATGGAAAACGCTGGTGAGAGTGTCTAAATCGTCTGGTTTGGCTAAGACATTCCGTATGTTCCTAATCCTCCATTTTACTTCAGGATGTGGAAGATTGATGAAGGTGTATAATAAAGTTAAGACGATGCCTGAGAGATTCAAGGGAACTATACATGCTAGTAATGTAACTCGTGGTGTCGCTGTTTACCTATGAAACCAGGCTGGTTCATCTCTCCACCCACTGGCGTTGTCTGCTCCATTTAGTTCTTCTTTTGTGGTGTAGGGTGTGTGAGTGTTGCGGAGTAGGCCTATGTCATTGTACGTGATCAGAACTGAACATTTACGTTCATATTTATTTTAATATTTGAGACAATAAATGAGACTGGACTGAGATATTTTTGCGGCAGTGTATAATGGAGAACAAAGGCGCGCTCTCGGTCGTGCTTTATTTTTGTCTCGGCGTTTTTGTTATGGCGGACACCGTTTATGGAGATGTGAGCTATTCTTTTCCGGAGGAGATGAAACGCGGATCTGTGATTGGAAATATAGCCAAGGACCTCGGCCTGGATGTGAACAGACTGTCTGCTCGTAAAGCCCGCATTGATGCCGAAGGTAACCGAAAAAAATACTGCGAGATTAATGTGAATACTGGAGAACTGACTGTAGCGGAAATAATTGATAGAGAGGGGCTTTGTGGGAAGAAGACTGCATGCGTTTTAAAACAGGAGCTGGTCCTGGAGAATCCATTGGAATCTCATCTAATCAACATAAATGTTCAGGATGTGAACGACAATTCTCCTACGTTCAAAAAGGACCTCATAAAACTGGAGATCAGTGAAACAGCCGTTAAAGGATCTCGTTTCCTCCTGGAGGAAGCTCACGATGCAGACGTTGGAACAAACTCGGTCCAGAGCTACTCCATAACACACAATGGTCATTTTACATTAGCGGTCAGCTCAAAAGCAGGTGGACGGATTTACGGTGAGTTAGTGCTGGATAGAGAGTTAGATCGTGAGATGGAGCAGGAGGTAAACTTGATTCTCACTGCAGTTGATGGAGGGACTCCACCGAGGTCAGGTACTGTGTCCATACACGTCACTGTACTGGATGCTAATGATAATGCTCCAGTGTTCAGTCAGTCTGTTTATACAGTCAGTCTGCCTGAAAATTCACCTTCTGTAATATTGTAGTGGCTTACTGTGAGCGCTACT
>JAMWET010005256.1:817500-866109 GCA_024036415.1 Prochilodus magdalenae | reverse complement strand
AACATTACACAGGAATTCATATACGGCCTTTTGTAACAGCGACTACTGTGATTATTTTATCATCAGTTGCTACATCCATCGTCCAAGACCTCTCTGCAGCATTCCACCACTAAGGACATAATGACTGGCAGTCTAAGTAAACCTTCACTATTTTGGGGGGGGGGGGGGCATTACCTTGGCGTGGAGGATTATCTAGACAGAGGTGCTAGATTCATCATGCAGTGAGCTGAGCAAAGGCTGCCATCTGGACACGTATGAGGAGAGGGGAAAAGAAAATGCTGAAAAATCCCGTCTTGGCATCTACTGCTCCAAGTTGTGTCCTGAGTTTGTCTGCCTGACCTACTAACCCTTACCAACCTCTATTTGTGCTGACGGCATGGAACATTCAATTTATTTTTTTAAGTTACGCGCTGACCATCACACAAATACACTATTTCCCACATAGGGATGAAAAGGCTACAGAACTCCTGGCTGCTTCTTTTTATTCTGGGCGTGTTCACAGAAACTGTGCTTTATGACAGTAGCAGAAAGCATGTCTAGATCCCAGCGTGAACAAAAGGCCCAGAATTCTCCCCAGTTTCATTCAACTGCACTAGTCCACAGTGTGACGTGGCATTCGGTGGAGAACCTAACAAAGACAGGTGAGCTGCATATTAATAGCTAGTGTGATACAAGTCTGTGTGCTGTGGTCGCTTTTGTATTTAAAACAAACACGCATCTTATTATAGATTATCATAACACCCCAACCTCACATATCCCACTGTTAAACTGAAAGCTGGGTTCTGACCTCCTGCTTTTTAAATCTGTAATATACGACAGAACTCTGATGACTCCTTACAGTTCATCATAATCTTTTGCAAAACTTATTCAACATAAAGGTTATCATTCTCTACCAGGTCCCAGTTATTTTACACAGAAACCTCATGGAATATCTCAACAACCTCTGCAGAGTACAGCCGTTTCCCATGAACTCTGAATATCAGATGCTTTCCGGTCAGTCACTTTTCCCTCAGTCTCACAGGCTTTCAGCATGATCCTGAATCTGCCTGCACATGACCAATGCAGAATTCCCAGGAGATATGGCCCGTTTTGCTGAAGGCATCAGTGACAGAAAGACAGCTCTTGACGTGGCTACGGGCCCACAGATTCAGCGTAGTCCTACAAATGTCGCAGAGAGAGCCATCATATTACATTGAAGCACCCAGTCAGGACTCGTCCATAGACTCACTTATTCAAACTCCGGTGGCAGACGGAGTGGAAGCGTACAATCGAGCTCAGGACGAGCAAGTTTGCAGAATAAGATTGCATAAAGTGGAATAAAATTTATACACACAGACCATACAATACCACATACATACATACAATACATACATACATACATACATACATATATATATATATTACACAGGGGTTGGACAATGAACTGAAACACTTGGTCATTTAGTGTGTGTGGGGGTTCCCCCCCCACCCCCCCCCCCCCCCCCCTTCATGACTAAATTGACCAGCCTGGTGGTGCCAAATCTCACTATAATTGCCACATTACACCAGTAAGCAGCACAGATGAAGGGTCAGTTAGCAGGTAAGAGCACAGTTCTGCTCAAAAATAGCTGCATGCACACTAGCATTATGGGTGACATATCCAGAGTTCAAAAGAGGACAAACTGTTGGTGCACGTCTTGCTGGCGCATCTGTGACCAGACAGCCAAGTCTTTTGTGTGATGTATCCAGAAGCCACGGGTAGTCCAGGTAATGTCACATACCACACGAGGGACGAACCTCCACCACAGCATCCACGTAGTGACTGGCCCACACTATCCTGCAAGAAAGAATGGCCTTAACCCCTCCTGACCACTGTGCAGGACGCAGTATATGTCATTCCCAAGACAACTGACGGCTGTATTGGCCGCAAAAGGAGGCCCTACACCATACTACTAAATGATTGTGGTCATAAAACCAGATGTTTCAGTTTCCATTTGTCCAACCCCTGTAATATATATGAAAACAATTACACTACACAGTAGTACACCCTGTTATTGAGTTTTACAGATTTTGATATACAGAGACATTTTGGTGCATGTTAACATAACTGCCTTCCCATAATGAAAATGACTGCAGTGCTACAAAGGAACATTAAAGGCCGGTTGAGACAACTAACAGACACTCCCTCAACCTTTTCACCTACAGACTATAAAAATTACAAACCAGCAATTTCACTCTCACAAAAGTGCAAAGAACGTTTTAAGTGGAGTAATAATTCTTATGTTCTTCAATTTTACATTACTCATTCAATAAGCACCAAACCTCAATCTTTATAGCTGACTGACCATGTTTGTCAATGGACAATATGTTTCCCATGGGTTGCAACTCGCAGGCCTCTTACACATCTTATACAGAATTTCTCATGAATGGATTTAAATTTGCTAGCACAGTGCCTGTGTTCTTCAGATTTCCATGTGAGAATCTGGTGCTTGAAAACCCTTTATCCCAAGTTACATCGCGTCTCACACAAACCACTCTGGAGATTATACACATAAAAATAAATAATAAATAAAACGGCTGCACCCAGAAGGAAGTGTCGGATTGCAGTGCTATCAGGAAAGAGGATAAACGGTTCAACAGGAACAATAAATGATGATAAATCTAGACTGATATGGGTAATATTTATAGAGATAGTTGGAGGTTCCTAATGGTCTCCTTTGATAATCCATCCTGCAGCTGCATATTCTCACACAGTCCTGCAGATTGTGTGGGTAGGGTGGAGGTGGAGCGACACCAGGCTTCTGAATCCATTTGTGTAAATAACACACAACACCGCAATTGGGTCATCCTTGCGCCAACCACTGTTGCCCCAACGCATGTATGGTAGCCATCTAATAATCCACCAATGAGAAAAGCGAGACTCATCACTGTAAGATGACCACCGCCATTCTGAGTCCCTCCATGACGTCTGGCACGACACCTTACAGTTTTTGCTGTGTTGCCGTGGTGTTAGGGGCTGTTAAAGTAATAGCTATCACAGTCCTGCATGTAGTCCAGCTTTGTTGCAACCATTTTTCCAATGGTTGCTGGCACTACCCAGGGATGACTCATGTCATCACTTTGACATCACTGCTGTCGACAAGGGTCCGTCTTAAGTCCACGCGCAGACCCGAGAGTGAACTTTACTATATTCGCATATCTCACAATGTCAAGGTACACACCAAGTTCAGTACATAATGTGACTGCCTTTCTGGGGTGGCAAATACTGATTAATATTTTTTTATATATATTAATAATATATAAAAAATCTTAAATATAATTACATAATATTATAGAATAATATATACAGTGAAAACGTGTAAATACATAACATTTTTAAGTTTACCTCCTCCTGTGAACTATGTGCTACTGGTCATTTTACGTAAACATGATGTAATGGGGAAAAAAACTAATAAAATAAAAAAGATACAGTAAGTACTTGTTACCAGGGAGCTGGCACCTTAACAGCCTTTTAAAGCCTTCTTGTTCTGTTGTTGCTACAGGGACCATATTTTTAGGGATGTGGTAAACCACGCACTTCTTATAAGGCACAACACCGCTCCACCATCTCCTCTGCACAGAGCACATCAGAGAGGAGAAAAGTGGCACGGCTGTACCGAAACAAACGGCTCATGTATTTCAACAATATGAAACTATAATGATATACATCATAATGGTATGCATCACACTGTATCTCCCCTGAAATATATACTGCCCAGCCTAAGATCCATCCAGCCACGATCTGTCATCCTCCAAAAACTTCTCAGTGTCCACAGAATCTGCATTTACACATGTCTGAGTGTTGCTTGCAGTTTCATGTTCTTGTTTTCAAACTGGAACAATCAGCTACACGTTCATCTTCTAGTAGTTCCACACAAGACGCACTACTGCCACCTACCAAGTGGAGTACATACAAACAGATGTGCTGGATGATGTGGAAACGGCCCATGTGGTGGGATGTAAAATGGAATAAAGTAGAAAAAAACGAAAGTGTGCTTTTCCTTTCTGCTCTAGACATAGTTTAATGCCCTACCTCCTTCAGTTACAGACACAATGAATAAGGAAAATTTATATTAAAGACTTTTTAACACTTTAAGTATCTGCAGGTACACTGGGTTCTGCACTGGCAGAAAGATTTGGGCATTTTTGGATCCCGTGATGAACAGTGGTTATTGCCATCAGTCAAAGGATTCCTGAACACATGTGGTAATATTCATCACAGAGGCATGGTGGTATTTTGTGGTCCCACACTCTCATGTGTGGTTACGCTTTTCAAAACCTGATGCAGATAGTGCTGGTCATGGTAACACATCTAGCCTGTGGAAACACCTGGTCAAACACAGACTGTATCTAAAAGCTGAAGATTGTATTGTATTTGATGGCCTGAAAGCCTAATCCCCAGCAGCAGCAGCCAGTGCTGAGAAGTTGAACCCTCAATGGATGATGAAAGTTCAACATCGAGTAACTAATTAGTGAGCTAGTTGGGTAAGTTGTTGTTGGATAAAACTGGGCTTTTATAACTGCTGCTACTGGAGAAATGCTAAGCACAGGGGGAGGGCTTAACAAGCAGGAGAAAAGATCCACTGTATCCCACCCACCAACCCAACATACCCCCTACATATCATCCATGAGGTCTTTTAGGAGCACATTCAACAAATCCTCAAATCCAGAGGAAATGAGAAAGGTTTCAATTTGGCATTGCGCCATCTCTTAGCTTCTTATCCGCCACATATTAATAAATACTTGTAAGCAACCAATAAACAAAGCTTGTTAGAATATGCTACAAAGAAATATGAAGCTAATGCACTCCACTGTTATTTCCCCTGACAGTGCAATTACACAGCAGGCACGGCCTGCTGGTCAAGACTTGTGTTTACATCTTACACTGGAAGACGTGATGACACTGCAGCCTAAGTAAAACCCTTAAAGAGCTTGTGTCTACATATTCTGTAGTCTAATGAGCTCTTAACGGCAAGACATAAATAAAGAGGTATTAGACAGGAGTGCAGCGCTACACTGGCCTTCAAAAACACAAAGCTCTGAGAATATAACTTTTAATACTTGCTGCACCATGCAAGATGAAATTCCGTGTTGGATAAATTGACAGTCCCTCTTAACTGGGAGGGAGTTCAAAATAAGACTGCCTCTTAGATAATGAGCTAAAGCAAACCGATACAGCACTGGATGCTGATGGGGACTTGCCGTCTCCAGAAAGCCCTTAACAACCTGAGCAATGTGCCGAAGTTAAGTCATTCATGTTTCTGAGACACAAATTATGAGCAAAATGTTTAATTATTAAAAAAGTCTTGCTGTGATGAAACCTAAACTGAATACTAGTATTGCAAAGGGTTAACCAAGCACCAGAGTACCTGGGCTAATATGAACTGAACCTGTCCTTATTCTGTGGTTAACTCCACAGAAATTAGACATTCTACACTGATCGCCCATTATTTTAAAACCACCTCCATGTTTTTACACTCGTCAATCATTACATCTGCTCCACCTACCAGATGGTGCAATTTGTAGTTTTACAACTGCAGACTGTAGGCCATATGTTTCTCTGCACACTTTCTTATCCACCTTTCACCCTGTACTTCAGCAGGTTCTCAGCACTGCAGTGACACTGACATGGTAGTGGAGTGTTATTGTGTTGTGCTGGTGTGACTGTCCACTGTCCACTCTATTAGACACTCCTACCTCGCTGGTCCACCTTGTAGATGTAAAGTCAGAGACCATAGCTCATCTGATGCTGCACAGTTCATGTTGATCATCCTTCTTCATCAGTGGTCACAGAACGCTGTTGACTACATAGTTTAGGTTGGTGGACTATTCTCAGTATGATCCACCACCCACGTAATACCTGCGGTCCTATAGGATTCCTGACCATTGTAGAATAGGGTGAAAGACAAAAAAAAAAAAAAAATTTTAATGTATGCAGAGAAAAACACACACTACAGTCTGTAAATGTCAACTGCAAAGTGATCCTATAAGGTAAGAAGGGTGTAGATACAAGGAAATGGTTTCAAAGTTATCGTTTATATACACCGACTATGATGAGTGTATACAAACAAAATGAACAAACAAACAAAAAACAAACAAACAACCCCAACCAGTTTCTACTGTTCCTACTGAGACCTTATACTGAGACCTGTCAACAAACTGAGAAATGCCACTCTGCCTGCAGGCTGACTGAAGCCAAAGTCCATTTGATAAAATACTGCTTATTCATTTGGTTTTCTCATTAGTGAAGTGTGCTGTGCTGGACTGGTAGTCAGAAAACGGAACTGCACAGCAAAATCTCCAGTGCTGAATTACCTTAGTGTTCACCCGTGTCCAGCTGGATTCGATTCAACACTGTAGGTGTCAATTCAGCCAAGGAGATTGCGCTGTGTGGCATGAGTCCTCTTAGCAATATTAAAGAGCCTGTCGACTCATTTGCAAATACTTAGCGCTTGGAAATCTCAGTAATAAATATATTTCACTAAATTAAATTACATTTCAAAAACCTAGAAAAACTTAACAGCAAAAACCTCCTAGAGTCCTGCTTTGAGTCTAGGCAAATCAACAGATTATGGAGGTGTAGTAATTTCTTTGATGTGGTCCACACATTATATTGATACTGCCCTAAAGGTTTTCTACAGATGCTGAAATTATGAATCTCACTGAGAGATAATTAATCTGTCTAGAGAACACAAATACCAGGATGCTTCTGTAATGGACATTACACACATGGGTTCAGGAATACTTTGACTGTCAGCAATAAACACTGTTCATCCCAGGATCCAAAAATGCAAGTTAAGACAATACTATGCACAGCATAAGGCACATATCAACAACGTCAGGAAACGGCCAACTTCCCTGGACTCAAGCTCACTTGAAACAGACTGATGCACAATGGAAACGTGTATTATGGTCTGACAGGTCAACCGTTCCGACTGTAATAATGCCTTGTGGCCATAAAAATAAAAAACAATTGTTACCAGTGTAAAGTCAGTGTCTGCTATGGTATAGGGGTATAGTGTGCATGACTAAAACAACATGGCTGCACATTTAGCGAATGCAATTTCTAGCTTGTCTTGTCTGTCTACTGCTGACAATGTGGTGTGTTGTGAAGTGCAAAATAAGCAACACAGGCCTGGACTGTTGCACGTCTGAAGACTTGTCTAACTGAAGAGATAGCTGTTCTGAAACTATTGAGACATCGAGTCCATGTTACATAGAAATGACACATAATGCCTTCTACCCAGTTGACTGTGGTTTGATTCCCGGTCCATTCTCTTAGCATTCCAGGCAAAGGCTAATTAAGCTTCCCCTGGACCCCCTAGATGGGCCACATTTCAACCCTTCACCTCTATGTGTTATAAGCAGGGTTGGAGCAAAAATATGCACCGTCTTGTAGAACAGAGATTAACCAAGGAACTGGGAGAGGGTGGGAGGAGGTGGCGGGGTGTGGAAACTTTGTCCTAGGAAACAGAAGATAGGGATGGATATTTTTAGTACATTGGACTGGAAGCAGAAAAGGCGTCAGGCATGGTCCTCCTTCCAAACTTCAGTTGTTTCATAACTCCACTGATAATAAATGATAATAAATAACAGTAGAAATAGCACAGTCTATACCTAAAACGCTGGTTAGCACACCCACAAAGCGGTTAAAGCAAATTATGACTGATATTCTCCAGTCAAACTCAAATCCAACAGAAGAAGCACCACAGTGCAGGAATCTTTTATTCTAAATGACCCATGGCGCTGTTTAACAGTTAGCTGCACATTAATGCTCAGTCGCACAGCAAACAGCAATGAGCAGATAAAGGAAAAAGATGACAACCACTTTTTAATGAGGACATGGGGAAAAAAAGTAAGTTGTCAGATAGCAGTCTTTGACCAACAGCTAAATGACCAGAGGCGAAAACTCTGTTACACAACTACAGGATGGAAGAATGAGTCAGGCCGCACACTGCCTGCTCTGGAAATGTACAGAAATGTCACTATGTGAGTCATATAAAAAAAAAGAAGAGAACTTTTAAAGTATTCTGAGCAGATCACAGAGCACTGCAGTGCTAAAACCATGCTGGTCTTCTCTCACTATCCTTGGTTAAACTACAAAACTAGAACAAACCAGAAAGGCATCTGCTGCTTTATGCTCAAGGGATGAATACCCACAAGCTTCCAGCAAAGGCAAAGAGACACAGCACAAAGAACAATGGTAAAAGTGATGGACACTACATTGACACATGCAAATTGGCTCTGAAAGCACACAAAATGACCCAAGACACACATTATGCTCAGTAGGGGTGCATGCCAAGGTCGGCGAATGACATTCAAACAAGACACACAGCAGTTCTTACATCATGTTAATGGCCTACTGCTATTGTCTCTCAATCCTGGGCCTGGCTGTAAATGATACACTGGCTTAATTGCTATCATGACAACATTTTATGGTGGGCTGTAAGTCTCCTGACCGATCATAGACAATCTTCGGGTTTATGAATGCATCTAGGTACTGACACGATCCAGCAAACACAGAACAAACAAAAAAGCAGTGTAAAATAATGACAGTCCTAAAACCACATCACGTCAAGCGTTCACTGCAGCACTTTTACTACACTGTTCCAACACGGTAACTTTATTAGGGGAAGGACATGACCTGTAATAAAACGCCTGTCATAAAATTTAATGTAACAAGATCCTTTTGGACCGTTTGTGTCGGTTAGTTCCTGGTGAACGTTCATCACAATGCACAGGGGTAGGTAATGGTAGTCACATTTGAGACGCTGTTCACCTTCAGCCATAGGAAACCTATAAAAGCTATGACCTTACATGAGGATTATGAATAAGACCCCTCCGACCATTAGCATACCATAACAAGCTCACACCAAATTCTTTAATGAAGTGTCTTCAAAGTTTAACCACATACCAAATTCAATAAAAATGAAGACCGGGTCTTTTATTGTGAAGAATGTCAAGCAATCATGAACGGGAAGTGACCACAGCTGCCGGCTTCACATACTTCACTGGGCCATTCTATCATGATTCATAAAGAGGGGCAATAACACAGTCAAAACTTTGTATGCAAGGAAATGAGAAACATACATACTACATCTAGGGTTCAGAGCTTACCAGTAGGACACAGGTTTCATGACACATGGTATGGTAGTAATCCTAGGAGCAACAATATTGCTTAACGTTTGCATATAGCAAACTGAACTGTAAACTTGCAAGCTCATCTGAAAAGTAGAAAATGTAGGCAAAACTCAAATTTCCACATCTGAAAATGACATAGGACCCCAAAATCACTCATGTAACTCACTTTTAATATCAGCATTTCAGTAAAATCACATTCAAAAGCCGATGTATACCTTCAAATCACAATTTACAAATATGATATGTTTCTGCTTACATCACACACACCATGACTGGAGTCATATTCAAGATTCAAGCATCTGTCACATGCACAGACAAACTGAAAAAAGTTGCACTGTACAATCAATTTCTTACTCTACACCAGCTACAAGTACTATCGATTACAATATACAGGGGTTTGGACAATGAAACTGAAACACCTGGTTTTAGACCACAATCATTTATTAGTATGGTGTAGGGCCTCCTTTTGCGGCCAGTACAGCGTCAGTTCGTCTTGGGAATGACATATACTGCGTCCTGCACAGTGGTCAGAGGGCACCATTTTAAAAACAGCCATTCTTCTTGCAGGAACGGCCCTCTCCTGTAGGAGATGGCCAGGTCACTACGTGATGCTGGTGGAGGTTCGTCCTTCTTGGTGGTATGCTGACATTACCCTGGATACCGTGGCTCTTGATACATCACAAAGACTTGCTGTCTTGGTCACAGATGCGCCAGTAAGACGTGCACCAACAATGTGTCCTCTTTTGAACTCTGGTATGTCACCCATAATGTTGTGTGCATTGCAGTATTTTGAGCAAAACTGCTCTTACCTGGTAACTGAACCTTCACACTCTGCTCTTACTGGTGCAATGTGCAATTAATGAAGATTGGCCACCAGGCTGGTCCAATTTAGCCATGAGACCCCCCACACTAAAATGACAGGTGTTTCAATTTCATTGTCCAACCCCTGTAAATACCAAGTACTAAATAAGAAAGAAATATATAGATATGTATATATCAGGAAAATGTACACTACATGCTATATACGATTGAAGGTTATGGGAGCAGTAGGCTACAGTATGCAGTATTAGTGCAAATAAATGACAGAACTGTGCAACAGCCCAGTTTCTGCTTGATCTAGGTACATGTGTGGCTTTACTGATGTTTTGCAAGCATCAAGGAAATTATCGCAAAATGTCAAGCATAATTCTGGGTTTTTTGGCATTATCTAGCACAGCTTTGAGCCCTCCCTCCTCTAACACACCAGCTGTAGCTCACGGTGTGCTAGATAATTAGCTGATGAGCGGGAGCTGGTGTGTTAGATAAGAAGCTGTGCAGAGCAGTCTGGTGTTGAGAAGTGTGTAGTGTGGCTGTGGCTGGTGTACTAATAGTGATGATCATGCTGATAATGGATGTTACTGGTTCCGGTGGCAGCCCCTGTTGCTCTGACAGTTCACATTTTGTTTGTAAAGGTATCAGTCACTAGGGCATAAACAAAAAAGGACCAGCCAGTGCATATTTAAGTTAGGTGGGAATTGCTACGGGCCAAATAATATCACAACAGGTCTCACTGCAGTATGTAACGGTCTGTAACATGCAGTATGTAAACAGCTATGATTTGTTTGTTTGTTTTTATTGTATCATATAAACAAAACAAAAACACACAGACAAACCAGCAGCCACGCCTACATTCATCACCTCAGATTAAGTCATAGTTCTTACTTCAGTTCGCATGCAGCATCAAGCACAGGATATGTAATGCAAAAGACTTCAACAGCTGTAAGCTGAGCTTTTGAACTCTCCCTTTTTTAATTTTTTTTTTTTTGATGTACTAAATTGGTGTGTATGAGTGATCCAGTTCTGTGAAATTGTTTTCTTTGCAGAAGTAAATTCAGCAAATAAAAAAATAAATGTGAACCAATATCTGAATTAGTCATGGAAGCCAGACATGGATTAGGTTTGTACTCAATTTTGAGTAGACCAGATAAATCAGAATGTATGCGATTCCAAAACTATACAGGCACAGGACATTCCCAGACATCCCAGATTGTTTCATAGTAGGCAGGTGTAACTTATCACAATGTCCAAATATTCTTCAATATTAATGTATGGCGATTCCAAGCTGTTTAGGAAAGTTCAGTATATCTATGGTGTTTAAAGGAAGAGAAAAACATCTTTCTTCGGCGAGTGACAGAATGTGGCCAGGATATGTGGGTTAGAGTAGAAATGTTCTACTAGATAAGGTTTTTTGGCATCTCTATAAAATGGAGTTGGTGGACTGGACTTCAATGCCAAGCTGGACTGCAAGGCCAAGCTGTTAGCTCCTGATTCCATAATTATGCAAGGTGCTTTTAATAAAATCAGTTAGACTGTGAGATGTTTTAGACATAGAGCCTTGAGAAGGTGAGGTAGGTTTTATCCAGTCTAACACTAGGTGGAAAGAAACAGGAGTAGCTCAGAACAGGGTTGGGTTTAAACTCTTACTTTTAAGGGCTCCGACTGAATTACATCGGTACTGACGAGTAAAACAGTCGACTTTTACATCCAGACAAAAAAATGGATGAAGACCAGCTTCAGTCCTGTAAACCAGAGGCTTTTGTCACCGCTGAAATAGGGGTCAATGCAGACATGCTGGTCTAGCCATCCCCACACTCTTATACGGCCTGTTGGACTCCAGCTCTGGAAGATGACAGCTCTGCACATTAGTGCTTTCCCTGCTGTAACAAATCTGACTCGACTCGAAATGAGTTCAATCACTAAACACTACACTGCGCTGACCTATCAGGACTGGAATTCACACAGTGTCAGTATGACTCCTTCATCCTGCGGGCCCTGGCCAAAGTGTCAAAACCTTAAATTACACGGTACAGTGATTCATTACAGCTACTGTCAATACAGCCCCATGAGTGAGAGGGAAATAAATAGGCTTCATAAGCCCATTGCACAGCACTCCATCCTCCCCAGCCTCCCCAGCTGAATGAAATATATGGGTAGCCAAATTGATACAGAGCCATTGCTCTGCGCTCTCCCCTAGAAAGTCATTTGTATGTAGGCATTTGTCTTTCTCCTGCTCTGCGAAGAGAAGGCAGGTATGTGGGAGGGAGAGAGGGGAGGACTTTTTTTTCAATCTGTCCCACCTGGAATCGGATTCTAGATTGAAATAAATCTGTCAGGTTTATGTGAGTCTATTAAACATCGAGATCACAAAACTTAGTACCCTACATCTAAAAGCCAAACTCTCACAATCTGAACTGCCAGTGCTGTGTAGTTATTTATGGCCAACAACACGAATCAGCCCCATATCTATACTTATGCTTTGCAGTGTTCTAACCCCCAAAAAACGTTTATGGCGATCCGCCTAACATTACATTAAGACGGTGTCCGGATTACACACTTTATACTAATACAAACTAGTTTTTGAGTATGTCATACACAGTACATTTACAAATCTCATGGTTAAGAAAAATCCACAATGCACCCTTAGAACCAGTCCATTGCTGACTACAGTAATGAGAGACACTACTGTCCAACAACCCAATGGACAATGTAAAGGGAGGAGCTTATCAATTTAATTCAACTTTATTCTCATTATACCAATACAGGGTTGTACAGTATAACGAAACACAGTCAGGCACCTTCTCCAGTGCAGTTACAAAAATATATATGTGTAAAGTGCAAAGACAAATAGACAAAAACAATGTGTGCAAACAGTGCAGTACGTGTACAGGACATGTGCATGTTTCAAGTCTTAAAACAATTGCGATTGCTGATGCGCTGGCAGCTGCGATGGTGGCGGGACTAGAAATGGTGTATAAATGTGAGTTTAACGGATATCTGTTACAGTTAGTACAAATAAATATACCATATAGTAAATAACTAGTTTATCTGAGTTTTGTAAATAAGCCTCTGGTGAAGTAGGCCTCAGAGGCCAGCTTGGTGTGACGTAAGCTTCATCACTTCCTGTTAGTAAGGAGTGATGTAGTGTGCTAATATTGTGTGTACTAGCCTGCAGAACCCATAAAACAAAAACTCTAATGCGATTAGCATTATGTAGTGTTAGCGTGTAGTGCACTATTGAGACGCAGCAAATGTCTTTGCCCAAGCTACCTAATTCTTTACACATGCATTAACCACCTTATTCAATGGCAGAAAATGATTCCCATGCGTCAAAGATGGGTAAACTAATCTGAAGCTGGCTAAAGACTATATATACACACAATTGTGACTGGAGGAATGAATTATTCAGTGACTACAACAAATACTACAATTGCTCATGTCACACTTGATCCCTCGTAGGGCTAAGTGAGTAACTGTTTCTATACTGAAATTGTACAGAAGATAGCATTTTTGGTTAACAAGAGCTAAAATTTAAACTTGTCTTAACAAGATTTAACTGGGGTGATTCTGGGGTGATAACTGGGGTGATTCAACCTAATAATGCAGAGCTAGTGATCTGTCAGTATGGTATACTAAATTTATAAATCAAGCTGCAAATCTTGGGTGTTCTTGGTTGAAAAGAAAAATGCCTGGAGCTGAATGCATAGATAATAACCATATTTAAATCAATCATAATACAAGTCCGAAAAATGGCATGTAGAATATTTCCCACAAACCGTTTAGCCTCACTGTACCTCTCTCAACTTTGAGTTTAAGTGCAGAGGGAGAAGTGGACATTGGTAATATACAGGTTCACTGGGGATATGGCAGAAATGACATACAGTGCAAAGCGCTGAGAGTCTCTCACATGCAACTCTCACCATGTACTGAGTTACAGTCAGAGGTTCAGAGGTGAACAAGGAAGTGAGAGAGGAAGGCTCAGTTGGAATTAGTCATCAGCCTACCATGGAGTGTATTTCTTTTATACAGCCACACAAGCAGAAATACCTATTTGAAAGCATGGTTCGATACTGGAGCAGAGAAGCACTGGCAACAGCATGGCGTCTCTCTGGTGCTGCATCTAACAAAGCGTTTACTGCAAAAAGTCATATGAAGACAACAACACAAATATGACTTATCATGCCACCCTATCACTATAACATCAGATTTGGCCATACTGCTCACTACTAATGGACAGACTGCTGTCTTCTGAAACAACTCCATCCATGCCAAAGCCTCTAACGTAATGAGTAAGACTGGGGGTCCTTCCACCTGTTCACGAGAAGAATGTAGCATGGCCTCTTAACCGAGAATGGCGCTGGCCCTGCTATCCTCTACACATGTCAGGTGTAGACAGACTGTAATGACCTGCTTTCCCCCTCTATGATGACACATTAAGGACGACACAGCCATTAGGACAGCACCTGGGGAAAAAAGCTATGCAGCCTACTTTAGTGTTTATCTAGGGACGTTTCACCCGACCCCCACCCAGCCACACACACAAACCCCACACCCACGAAGTGAGCCACCTGAGTTCATCATGCTCATAATGTCTTAATTTTCACGATTCACATTACATGCTTTTCTTTTTCTCTTGTTGTGCCGCAGCGGAGGTGGAGGGAATGCCTGTGGGGGCCTGCATTAATTGCTTGATGTACAAGATAATTACACTTGCAGTAATCCCAATGGAAGAGGATAATAGTCCCCATGAGCACTTTCAGCTCCACAGCAACGGGCATAATTAGGGCCAGCTCTAGGAATACCCATGTCTGATTTTGTCCTGCAAACAAAAATATCACCAAGTTTCTACTCTTCCTTCCCAACTTCTGCTTGAATAAAGATATTTCCATAAGGGGTCTGACAGATGTGCCTTACAGGGGGAAACTGCTTTACAATTATTAGTTAATCAATATTAACTGCACGCATGGTAAAACGAATCTGCTCAGGCGCTCGCGGCAAAGTCTGGCTAGTTATATTCTTCTCCTACTCTTAGGCATTACCATCCCAGGATTCACAATAACACCATCATCCTAGTGCATGACACAGGCTACATGCTAGCTAGCTAGACAGTAAATATGTACTCTAGCTGAACTGCTACCTAACCTGACAAGGATGTGGTGAGAAAAGTAAATATGATTTACTAAGTCATATGACACGGATCAGGGATGAAACCATGTGTAAAATCATGTCATCAGTTCTTTTTATGGCCTAATCATAACAAACCAAGCTGATTATAATAAAAGCTAATGATAAAATGCATAAGGGGGAAAAAATTACTACTTTTTAACTGGTACAAACAAATAAAAGCAGTCATACAAAGTTTCCTATGTGATTATGTGTATGATTATGGATTAGGCACACTGAGTGAATGACATGGTCTGAATTCTACTGTGCGTGCTCAGTGATTATGTGTGATGTGGGTATTAGCGAGTAGTTACAGACCCCTGAGTGGTACGCTGAACAAATGAAGCATTAAAAATTGAATACAGGTAGCTACCATGCAAGAAGCCAAGCGAAGGCAATTAACACGATTTACTGTATATTGGAACCTGACTCTACTGTGAAACAGTCACAGTGATGAAATGCAATCCTACAGTCTCTGCAGTGAGAACACTGGGTGTGGCTGCAGGGCCTAGGGCAGTAGGACAACCCATCTGTACCAGACTGTCTTTCATTGCACACTGGGGCATGCTACTGAGAGAATGCTCTTGGAGGCCATCTTGGTGTCAGCAGGCCACATGGAAACAAATATAACATAAGAAGATTTGAACACCATCTGTATAGCCAGTATCATCAATAACACGGTCGTCATCAGTATTACAGAAGCTGTTTATATTGTTTTTATATTTGTCTTATCATTTAGCTATGGTTTCCTGCATAGCTGTAATATTGGCGGTTAAATGAAGAGAATGTTGTTTATCTGATTAAAAGATTACTGCTCTTTTGTGTTTCCTGGATTGCTTTTGAGTTGGGCGTATTACATCACAGAGTACAGACAATGACGCTGACAATAAGTGATCCCTTAAACAATTCATATTTAGGGCAGATTTTGGATCTCTGGATTTTTACCAAAGCTTTACCCCCCTAGAACTGACTGACTAGCAAATTATCAAGTTAGCTGGTATCCTGAAAACACTAGGGGTCAACCGATTATCACCCCAACCAATAATTGAATATTCAGCATTTTTCAGGATTAAGAGAATCAGCATATGTACTTGCTTTTCTAATTTATTCACATTTCTGACATGACCGCAATCAGAAAAACACACTACTGTAGTCTGGCCCACCCACAGCATTACAGGATTGGTAGAAATGTGGATGACACATCGAGTACAACCAACATGCACTTCCCACCCGGAGTCAAGCAAATCCAATTTAACATTTTTTTAGGTCATACATCAGCATGTTTGCCTGTAGACATCGTCATATGGCAGTTGGGTAGACATTACCCAACCCTAGTTTAGATGCCTGGCCAAATTCCTTTTGGTGCTAACCACTGACACACACAGTTAAACATAAATGCGCCCCTCCATTCCTGTATCTCACACTTAATAACCAAGCTCTGCCAGATAACTACAGCTTAATAAAGCCCCCTTCCAATGAGCTGCTTATGCTGACATGACTACTACATTGTCAAAATACCATGCGGTATGAAATTAATCTCAAATCTGAGTCAAATGTGGCATAAGGTAGTTCTAATATTTTAGCTCCCTTAATACATGTTCTGCTGAAACAGGTACTACAGAACATGTTATTCTGCATGACTTTACCCAAACACCCCCGACAAGTTCAATCACTGGACATTCATTCAGCAGGACCATGCTAAACCTATGCTTTTGAACAAGGGACAGACAGACACACCTAAAATATGACTCAGTTCTGTAGTTATGTTTCCAACTATACAGTCTGTCTATACTGACCCACTAAGCCAGTATCCTCTGTGTCAAACCTTCAATGTTCTGGTGTTTGGAGACGGACAGGATCAGCCCCAGAAATAGAAACCTGCCATCAGCTCCACCATTATCTCCCCCTACATCATAGCTGAGAAGACTGACTTAATTTCGGTGACTCATCCGGCCTGTCTTGCACAGATAAACAATGAATAGGAAGACCATACGACCACATGAAGTGATCATAAAATGCTGAGCAGTGGAGGATGCTTCGTTTTCGTACTGTGTTCTGCCTGCAATTACTTTTTTATTTCAAAGTGAAGAAAACAGCCCCTGTTCAGTGTTTATGCTGTGAAAGTGCTATTTAGTTGTTTTTCTGAGCATATTGTGGTTATCATCATAACACAAAACACTAACAGCTGCATGGTTTAAAGGAAAGTGAGCATTATGATTGAAGGCCAGCACTAAATCGGTGCACTGTGTCACTGGACCAACATCCACCGTTGGAAATTCTAAATTCCAGGATATTATATCATCAATGTCATTATGTAAACAAAGTCATCCAGATTCAGGTTTTAATGTGAAATGGTGCATTTTAAAGAACCATACTGGTCCTGGTGTAGCTCAACGCACAACACCACTACCCGCCAGGGAGCCACCCAACATGTGGGAGACTGGGATTTGAATCCCGGTCTGGGTGACTATGCTGTGCTACACCAATAAGAGTCCTTGGGCATAACTCCTAACACAACATTGGCCCACCTGTAATATGATTAACCTTGTAAGTCGCTCTGGCTAAGAGTGTCAGCTTAATGCCATAAATGTAAATGTAACCAGGTCACAATGTCAACAGTACAAATACAGTCATTTCTATGCACTGCCAGTACATTTTTGCCATATTTTGCCTCATACCTCAAACAATGTTAATGACCATTTCATAACAATTTTCTGTGAGGAAGCTTTCAGAGGCATTACTCATTTTAAACATGTGGTACCTATCACCACTGTGTTTCACATGTTGCCTTAATATAGTAACTTGTGGCCTCAATACATGAATTTGTGGCAACATATTACTAAAAAACTGAGACTTGGTAGGTAGGTCTGACATCATGACACATGTAAATGATTCAAGTGTCATGCTCGCCCACGCATGTGATGTAAGCATGTGTATGTGTAGCTTAATAAATATTGTCCATATTAGTCTAAATTTATCATCATTTATCGTTCCGGGTAACCTTTATCTTCTCTCCTAATAGAATTGCCATCTAACACTTCCTTCTGGACGCAACTATTCTTTTGATGATGAGTATAATAATCACCAAGTCTTCTTAGGTGTTCTTCAAATTTAGAATATAAAACCAAGCCATGAAAAATTAAAAATAACAACAAAAACCAGAGAACAACTGGTTAACTCACGGCTACTTCTAAAATTAGTTTTAACTTCCTCTCAGTGGTCAGAAAAGAAACTGACTTGTTACCACAAAAGTGTGCTCTAGTCATGTTTAAGAAAGACATGACTTTTTCTGCTTGTTTTTGAAGCCATAAGAAACCACACCCTCTGCTTGACTTTAAGTAAAGGAGACAATCTGGTTCCTATGTTCATTCACAAGCAAAGAAGAACTCACAGGCATTTCAGTCAGTATTCTCCAGGGAGGCAAGAAAACATCAAATATAGCAATTTTTTCATTTTTTATGATGTTGTATCAAGTCTCAAAATCACAGTACAAGTTTCCAACCAATAGTTTACGATCAAAGATGGATTCTTCACCATCGGAGTCTTTCACTCCAATGTAAACAAGTCGAGTACAGATGCCAATACTCATGATGATGTGTTTTTTACACTGACAGTTTCCCTAATAGTCTATTTTAAAAACCATGACATATCAAGAACCAAATCACAATATACTGACTCGTAACCCCTGAACCAAGACCATGTATCATGCATCACATATAATATCGGTTCTTCCCAGTACGCAGCCCTAGCTTTCTCATGCTTCGGTGATGCATAAATACTGATACTATACTGCGGTTTATATTAAAATGCACCAATCATGGAATTTAAGGTATGTAAACTGCTGGGTGTTCCATTATCTCTGGATTACACAACTATCTTTTTCCCCCTTTGGCTGGTTTCCATACAATGCTCTATATGTACCTTTAATTATGCATATGCATATATGTATATACTGTTTATAGTTTTCGTAATCTAAAAATGACAGAAAGGTATATGAACATCATTGTAGAGAAACCAGCCAAAGAAAACTCTTAATCACATTAAACTTTACTTTACCAGCATTTACATTACCTATACAAACTCAGAGGACAGCTGGACATTTTGGACAGTAAAATCAAATGGCTAGATTTGTGCTGTGGACATCGAGACGTCTTGTTCCCATCACCAAAGAGGTAAAGACACCCACATCTGCCTCTACAGTAAACCGACCGACGACTCATTACCCACAAACCGGTTTCCAGTCATGTTACAGGAGTTCTCAGCAAGTTCTGGGCGCCATGAGAGCCTCAGCCTCACCACGACTCCATGGCTGAAAACCGGGAGGGGCTGGAAACTAGAAGAACTAGTTTTCAACAGTTATAAGAGTTTATCGAGTTAAACTCTCTTCCTAGACAGACTAGCCTAGTTAGCACTGATCACAAACACGGCTAACCGTCCTTATTCAGAACTGAGTAAGTTTACAGCACGGACTGCTGACTAGCTGCCTGCACAGAGCTGAAGCAGGAAACGCTGAACTGTTTTGTTGCTGAGCTCCATAAAACAGCGACAGACGAAACTACAAAATAAACGTTCACCAGCTCGGACTAAGAGATTAAACCCTTTAACGAGCTACTCGGACACTGTTTCTAACTCCCTGTACTCAACTCGGCCCGGCTCTCCTACCTTCTTCAACCGCAGAGTCGCGAGAGTCGCGCTGCTGTTGATCCGGTTCACTCCAGCCAGCCTGACCAGCATCCTCAGAGAAGCCATTCCTGAAACACCCCGCTCTCTACGGCATACTTCCAGAGGAGTTCACTCAGGAGCTGACACTCTGAACATCGCTGGTGTGTGTCCAAATACACACATGCTGGGTGTGAGGAGGGGATGTGTGAGTGAAGAGGGCTGGGTTTCTTTCCTGTGACTCGCTCGCTCCTCCTCCTCTAGGGGAACGGAACATAACCGTCGAGGAGGAGGCGGAGGAGAAGGAGGAGGAGGGGATGTAACGGTATGCACGGCATGGCAGGCTATGTTGAAAAATATATTGGTAAATACTGGTAAATGTAAGTGTTTCTGTGTTTACTATTTTGCCTTAAAGAAGCAAATTTGCCAAAAGATGGAACTGTGCAAACTCATACTCCGGACAGTAAACAGAAACATACCACTAGATAAGGCAGAGCTCCTCCTCCTCCCAGTACTATACACTCAGCATCGAAGGAATAGCTGCACACAGAAGGACGTGTCAGATTGTAATGCTATTGGGAAGGAACATAAAGGTTACCAGGAACAATAAATGATGATAAATATGGGCAATATCTATAGAGCTACACATATTGAGCCTCACTCAGTGTGGTGTTGGGCTGCCATGTTTGTTAACACAACATTCCAGATGTTTCTGCACGGAGTTGTAGAGGTTCCTAATGGTGTCCTGTGATAGTCCATCCCATGCAGCCTGAACATTCTCACAGAGTTCCTGTAAAGTTTACAGTAGGGGTGGAGGTGGAGTGACGCCAGGCCTTCTGGATGTGTGATCCATGCTTCTTTGCGCTGACCACGATGCCTCCACACACTGATTCATTGGTCGTCTCCACCAAGACAAACACAGGATTCAATGAATGGTTTACAAACCATGTGTTTGCAGTACGTTGACCAGGCATTATCATTTTCGTGGAAAGCAGCTCCATTGTTAACTCTCGTCTTGTTGTTTCTATATACTTTGCTAATGAAGGTGGATTCCTGACATGAGTGGGCAGCAGCTTTCGTTATAGTGGTTGCTTGCCAAGCGCTTCAGCTATCGTTACGTTTACTCTGCCCATAAGGCTACGTTCACATAGCAGGTGGAAACCCATATACTGTATGATCTATTTACATCATATGTGTTGTCTGTGTGGCAGTGTTAAAGACAAAACACTGAATCTGACTTTTTCATTTCTCATTTGGTCCACTTCCATGTGTGGTATTGAAACATATTAGATACTTAAAAAAAAAAAAAAAAAAAAAATATATATATATATATATATATATATATATATATTTTTTTTTTTTTTAAGTATCTAATATGTTTCAATATATATATATATATATATATATATATATATATATATATATATATATATATATATATATATATATATATATATATATATATATATAGTTTAAACATGTTCATGGTAGTAAGCCCACATCAGTCATTAGAACTTTGATGCCAGCAATGATAAAACTGAAAGCAGAAGTGGAGGTTCGTCCGTCAGCAGTCATTGTTCACCTCTGGATAAGCCACGTGAAGCATTGTTCTGGGGCGCATGCATGATTTTCTCAGACTGATGTCAGATAGCGATCACATCTAATAGATAATTACTTTTACTTGCTTTGTACACGTAATCTAAATTATTATCGGTAGCATCACTTTTAACATGACTATCGAGGTTAGAATATGCCATTGAGGCAGCAGTGCTACTTCTCCTTCATCGCTGTCTAGCATGCTAACTTCACTGTATCTCTGCAACACAATACATAGATGTCATTGCCATATGGACAAAACTGTTATTTCTTCATATTTTGTTGGTAGGTACAGTTAATTTAGGAATATTTCTAGCTAACATATTGCCCCTTTAAAACACTCTTCCAAAGCTCTCTTCCATGAATGGATTTAAAAGGAATACAAGCTAATGTAAAACCATATCTCATGCAGTGTAGGCAGTGTATTCACTACCATTTAGCGTAATCATTTTTTGTGAGGTAGATTTTAGAGCCTTTAAACCCTTCATATGTTGGGTTCCCTTCACCAGCACTGTGAACTATTCAGACTCTTTTTTATAGATTCTCTAGAGCGCACCATTGGTTTTTGTGTGCACCCAGAAAGATGGAGCACCTGGCAGTTTACCCTCCTCAAATTCCAGAGTGGCATGTTTCTGAAAACACTGTCAAATATTATTTTTGCTTTGCTGAGTCATGAGCATACTAACGGAAATGCCTTAAAGGGTTTTACTTAGCAGCTCCTTCTCTGCCTGAGAGTGAACACAGGAACCAAACTCCGGTCCTCTCGTTATAGCACCGCAAGCAGCTCTCTCCAATATCACCAATTTGGGGAAGGGGCCTACCACAGGATCACTACAGGGTCTCAAAAGATGTCAGAAGTTTAACGGTACTGTTAACATAATGCCATCGGCTTACAATGGACATGTGAATGAGCAGGCCAAGTGTGTTTGTGAAGTTTGATGTACATTACTGTTATATTAAAAGATGCATGTAGCTAATTTATAATCAAATAGGGACCCTCCAGGTCTTTGCTATACTGAGCCACAAATGTTCTCGCAGGCCCTCACTCAGTCTTCATTTTCCTACTGTCTCAGCTCCAAACTAGAGGTGGGCGATATGACAATATGAGATTGTTGTCCTGACAAATGATCATATTGCCCACCCCTATTCCCAACACAGCAGGACCAAGTCTGAACACTGAATAGTGGCTGTGCTGGTAAAGAGTGAAAATGTGGACTGTCTGGTGGGCCTTTGAAGACAAGGGAGTGACTGATGGCCTATCTGTGTCCCCGGCCTGTTCATTAGTGTTGATCTGGCACACAAGGATGGATGAAAGGCTCCACGATATAATCAGTGTGACCGTGGCAGAGTCTTTAATAGGCACAATGTAAGTGTGTTGGTGGTGTGTTGGGCACAGAGCCAGCCTTGCACTAGCAGGGCTTGGGCTGGGCTGTGTGCCTGCGCTATTGAAGAGCAGCGAGTACTTCATGAATAGTTTAACACCACTGATAAGGATTTACAAGACATGCAGTGGGTTCTTGAATAGATTTATGGTGTGCTTCGTTGGTGTAAGTCAGGCTCGGGTTGTTAGGGGGTATTTTACATTAGTTGCGGATCGTACAGTACCGTGCCAGAGTTTGAGACCACCCTTTGAGTATTTAATTTCACAATGGCAATGGTAACGGTTTTGGTGGTCTTGCATGGTTGTTTGGAGTCCCCGTTTCTTTGTGTCTCTCCATAATAAGTTACTTTTATCATTTCTTTTCTTTGATTCTCCATAGCTTCTTTCAGAAGCTCCGCCCACTAAATGCCTAAACAAGCATTGCCATGGCAAACAACACTGGTTTAGCAAAATCAGATTTTTCAGATCTTCACAGTTATAAAACCTTTTGAGGTAATGCTAGAGTGAGCAGTGTCATAGCCAGTCTAACGTTAACTTGGACGCAGGTTACTGAACCATCACTACAACTTCTGCTACAGTCCTGAACAGATTATGTAACAAACATTGGCAATACTGAGCATCTGGTTCTGGGAAGCAGCAGGAAAGCTGTTACCCACCTGTCACACAGAAACAGACCAACCTCTCCATCCCTTTTAATGCTTTCCAACTCCCAATGAAGCGGAGATGCAAATGCAGAAATGGATGTGGAAAAGGTGCTGCAGTTCATCTTTGAAATTTCCCAATACACCTTATTTCATGGTGGTGCCTTGGTCTGCCTTTCCAGATTTTGCTTCCAATTTTCTGGTTCCACCTTAAATGGTGCTGCAGTTAGATTTAGAATACTGTACATCTGCAGCACCATATACATGGAACAGGGAACTTCCAAACAGAAGCAGGGGAATAGGAAGGCAACTTCAACCTATTGGAAAACTCTCAGAGGTCTGTCTAGATGTGAAGCTCTCATCATCATGGCTCTTTGCCCGATCTAACAATGTCAGATTCAGATCTTCTGATCTTTCACTGTTAGTCATCCATCTCCATATGAGTTCCACACATAGCCCCTCCCCTTCTGTCCTGTGCACAAGCACAAAGGTCTCCTGTTGCTCATTGACTGTAAAAATGTTGGGTTGCTGAGCATCTTACATTTACAGAGCCTATTTACAGAGAAATGGCTGTGTACCAATCCCAGAATTTTTCAGCATGCAGACAGCTAGAGGACCGTTTTATATATATATTTTTATATTTATATAATGTATAATTATTATTATTATTAATAATAATAAAATAACACACATATATATATATATATATATATATATATATATATATATATATATATATATATATGTGTTATTTTATTATTATATATTTTTTTTTTTTTTTTTTTTTTAATAAATATTTTATATTAAGTATAAAAAGAAATAGTAACGTGCTCTTTGGTTCAGAAACCCACATTAAATTTGCAGAAAAATACGTAGTTTAAAATAATAAATAGCTGCAGAGTCTCTCTTGAAGTCTTTATGACTGAATGTCTGATAGCAGGTTTTACAATATTTGTAATGCTTTAAATGGATTGTGTTCATGTTGAGATAAACACAGGCCTTCATTCCTGAGTAAGTATTGTTCCAGGCATATATAAATTCAACCAATTATATTACGCTTGAAAATGCTGTTAAGATTTCACACTGTAACAGCGGATCACGTAGCACTCAAAGACTCTAGCACAGGTGTGTAAGATATTTGCATATGCACTCTCAGTGCAGTAACCCAACATGACTGCAGCTATCTCAGTGAAATGCTCTTTACTCTCCCAGCAGATTTGCATGTAGTGACTGTTTTAGTGTAGTAGTGTTCTTTAGGCAAATAGTGGACACAGAGATAGCATTAATAGGGTTAGACTGAATGTTAATGCTGCAGGAACAGCATGAGCACAACAAATGCTAGGTTGGCTGGGTCTTATGGCCAGCCTTGAGTGCCTCGGAGCACTCCCACTGCTTCGACATGCCGCAGGTCTGACACCCTATACATCAACCCAGCCAGGCAATTCATGATTTTCATTTAATGCAATGCCCCATGCTGAGCCTCTTAGAGGTGCACAGCCGTTTATGCAGTGCTGGCTCTTGAGGTAAAGCCCTGTACATTCAAAGTAGGCATTAACCCAGTTTTGTGCACAGTTCAGTGAATTTCAGGGCCATTGTTCAACCCAGCTTGCTGCTGAAGGCTCTTTTAGGTGGCACAGTGTCATTTGACAGATTGTTTTTATTCCTCTATATAAAGGCTTTTGATTCATAGGCTGCCAAAATGTGCACCTTAATGTCGTTTTTTAAAAAAGCTTAAACTTCAACTTCAAAACTGCGTGGTTTTAATGAAACCAAATATGACCATAAATAGGGAGTAGGCAGGAAAAGTGGATCATAAATACATTTAATATGATTTAATATCATAAACATTTCCAGTACGAAGCTTGCCCAATAAGGAACCACAATAAAGACAGGATGGTTGTACTTATCTCCAGCAAGAGCTTATACAAGGAAAGAATAAGAATTATGAATACTGATTAACATGGAAGCACTAAAGGGTCATGGAGTCACATTTTTCCAATTTCTGGAAATCTACAGTTATTAATATCCTTATCATGATGCAATACATATGCCACTTATATAATTATTACCACATAACAAATGTTATCTTGATAAAACAGCTATGATCTCAAGATAACATTATGTTTTGGTATAATAATAATATAATATCACAAGATACCAAGAAAACTCACTCACTCACTCACTCACTCATTCACACACTCACTCACTCACTCACTCACTCACACACTCACTCACTCACTCACTCACTCACACACTCATTCACTCACACACTCACACACTCGCTCGCTCACTCACACACTCACTCACTCACACACTCACTCACTCACTCACTCACACACTTATTCACTCACTCACTCACTCACACACTCACACACTCACTCACTCACACACTCATTCACTCACTCACTCACTCACACACTTATTCACTCACTCACTCACTGACTCACTCACTCACTCACACACTCACTCACTCACACACTCACACACTCACTCACTCACACACACTTATTCACTCACTCACTCACTGACTCACTCACTCACACACTCACACACTCACTCACTCACTCACACCCTCATTCACTCACTCACTCACAAACTTATTCACTCACTCACTCACTGACTCACTCACTCACTCACACACTCACACACTCACTCACTCACTCACACACTCATTCACTCACTCACTCACACACTTATTCACTCACTCACTCACTGACTCACTGACTCACTCACTCACTGACTCACTCACTCACTCACTCACTCACTCACTCACTCACTCACTCATTCATTCACTCACTCACTCACTCACTCACTCACTCACTCACTCACTCACTCACTCACTCACTCACTCACTCACTCACTCACTCACACTCACTCACTCACTCACTCACACACTCACTCACTCACTCACTCACACTCACTCACTCACTCACTCACACACTCACTCACTCACTCACACACTCATTCACTCTCTCACTCACACACTTATTCACTCACTCACTCACTGACTCACTGACTCACTCACTCACTCACTCACTCACACACTCACACACTCACTCACTCACTCACACACTCATTCACTCACTCACTCACACACTTATTCACTCACTCACTCACTGACTCACTCACTCACTGACTCACTCACTCACTCACACACTCACTCACTCACTCATTCACTCACTCGCTCGCTCACTCACTCACTCACTTACTCACTCACTCATTCACTCACTCACTCACTCACTCACTCACACACTCACTCACTCACTCATTCACTCACTCACACACTCACTCACTCATTCACTCACTCACTCATTCGCTTACTCACTCACTCATTCACTCACACACTTACTCACTCACTCATTCACTCACTCACTCGCTTACTCACTCACTCATTCACTCACACACTCACTCACACACTTACTCACTCACACACTCACTCACTTACTCACTCACTCACTTACTCATTCACTCACACACACGCTCACTCACTCACTCATTCACTCGCTCACTCACTTACTCATTCACTCACACACTCACTCACTTACTCACTCACTCACTCATTCACTCACTCACTCACTCACACGCTCATTCACTCACTCACACACTCACTCACTCATTCACTCATACACTCACTCACTCACACACTCACTCACTCATTAATTCACTCGCTCGCTCGCTCACTCACTCTCTCACTCACACACTCACTCACTCATTCACTCACTCACACACTCACTCACACACACACTCACACACACACTCACTCACTCACTCACTCACTCACTCACTCACTCACTCACTCACTCACTCACACACTCACTCACTCACTCACTCACTCACTCACTCACTCACTCACTCACACACTCACTCACTCACTCACACACTCACTCACTCACTCACTCACTCACTCACACACTTATTCACTCACTCACTCACTGACTCACTCACTCACACACTCACACACTCACTCACTCACTCACACCCTCATTCACTCACTCACTCACACACTTATTCACTCACTCACTCACTGACTCACTCACTCACACACTCACACACTCACTCACTCACTCACTCACACACTCATTCACTCTCTCACTCACACACTTATTCACTCACTCACTCACTGACTCACTGACTCACTCACTCACTCACACACTCACACACTCACTCACTCACTCACACACTCATTCACTCACTCACTCACACACTTATTCACTCACTCACTCACTGACTCACTCACTCACTGACTCACTCACTCACTCACACACTCACTCACTCATTCACTCACTCGCTCGCTCGCTCACTCACTCACTCACTTACTCACTCACTCATTCACTCACTCACTCACTCACACACTCACTCACTCACTCATTCACTCACTCACACACTCACTCACTCATTCACTCACTCACTCATTCGCTTACTCACTCACTCATTCACTCACACTCACACACTTACTCACTCATTCACTCACTCACTCGCTTACTCACTCACTCATTCACTCACACACTCACTCACACACTTACTCACTCACACACTCACTCACTTACTCACTCACTTACTCATTCACTCACACACGCTCACTCACTCACTCATTCACTCGCTCACTCACTCACTCGCTCACTCACTCACTCACTTACTCACTCACTCACTCATTCACTCACTCACTCACTCACTCACACGCTCATTCACTCACTCACACACTCACTCACTCATTCACTCACTCACTCACACACTCACTCACTCATTAATTCACTCGCTCGCTCGCTCACTCACTCTCTCACTCACACACTCACTCACTCATTCACTCACTCACACACTCACTCACTCGCTCGCTCGCTCACTCACTCACTCACTCACACACTCACTCACTCACTCATTTACTCACTCACTCACTCACACATTCACTCACCCATTCACTCACTCACTCATTCACTCACTCGCTCGCTCACTCATTCACTCTCTTACTCACTCATTCACTCACACACTCACTCACTCACTCACTCACTCACTCACTCATTCACTCACTCACTCGCTTACTCACTCACTCATGCACTCACACACTCACTCACACACTCATTCACTCACTCACACACTCACTCAATCATTCACTCACTCACTCACACACTCACTCACTCATTTATTCACTCGCTCGCTCACTCACTCACTCACACACTCACTCACTCATTCACTCACTCACTCACACACTCACTCACTCAATCGCTAGCTCACTCACTCACTCCCAGGAGCCTATCCCAGCATATATAGGGCAGAATTCAGGACACATCCTAAACGGGCTGACAATCCATCGCGGGGTAGACACACAGACATACACATTCATTCACACCTGATTGGATGCCTTTGGACTGGAAAACCACTCAGGGAAGACACATGCAAACTCCACTTAGAACTACATCAAACCCCCGCCCTGGTTAGTGTGACAGATTGCAGTGCATCACTATGGTATCAGGGTACAGTGAAAATGGAAATCAGTTACTACAGAAAACTGTGAGTGAGGCAGTTCAGCACTCTGTTATGAAATAATGTTTAATAAAAATATAAATAAAATAATCATCATTTTCAGCTAACCTTAAAATTACAAAAGACGGCCCTTAAAGATGATTTCTCATTTCAAAGAGTTAATAGTTATCACCTTATTCATTTCTACTGTATAACTGAATTCATCTTCATATCTTTCTGGTATATCTTGTTGGGAAAGCATATTTTAGATTAAAAGCAACTGGCTAATGGAATTAGTAAGATCCCCAACTTTTACTTATATACTTTACAGAAATACCAAATCTATGCACATTTTTATTCAGTATTGTTATTATTTGCTGACACCTGTGCCCTCTGCACATGTTTTATTATTGCACTGCCTCTTCGGTATCTTCATACATCTTTTTACATATTTGTTTATTTGTAGATAGATTTTTATATACCGCTCCAGTTTCTTCTTAAATCAGCGTCTCCACATCTACAGCAGGTTCTCAGTGAGGAACAGAAGGTTGGGTTCTAGCTTTACTGGCAGATACAGTGAGTGTCTGGTTCATAAGAACAAGGTCAAGCAGCAAACACACAGGACAACACAGCTACAGACTGGCAGAGGGCGAAACCCACTCTCTACTGACTGTGATGAGCTCCACCTCATTCCAGTGTCACTGAACCACCGTAAGATGACCTCGGTTGACCTACAGAAAGGCGAGCGGTGGCTGGGGTGAAATGCACAGCGAGCATGGTTCTAACAACGGGCTTCTGGAGGTCATTAGTGATTTTCTAAATACACAGATCTAATACAATATCTGATCTGGAATCTGGGAGACATGTTTCCAGTAGTGTAGAGAATCAAACAGAACTGAGGAATTTTGGTCAAACACAAACCCAGAACCTGTACAACTGAGAAGCTGATCATATTGAGGTGGTATCTCAAGATTTCCCAGAGCTGTATATTCTTGTCCCATTGTAATAAGTAAGATATAGTTATCTATAGCTGATGGTATTATTTATAGTTATATAAATTATTTTATAGTTTTTTATGAATTTGAATGCTGAACTAAAATCAGGACGATTTCATTCACATGTCCAGTGTCAGCTCCGTACAGCTCTGAGGATATTGTGTTTAATCTCTCCAACATTGCCAGATTCTCCAGCTGGGTGCTGGCTGACACCTGGAGATAGTTTTGATGTTGGAACTACAAAGCTTTCATTTTAGGTTTAAGCAAACGCAACCGAATTACACGCTCTGTGAAGCAGCAGTACACATCAACTGGAGAGCTTAGTGCAGACTTGGTGGTGGTTTGTAATCAGCAAGCTTCTGCTGTCCAGACAGAGGTTAGTCAGTGACGTTAAGGTAAAAAGAAAACAGAACAGGAAACATGGCCTACCCAACATCCCAATGGCTTTATAAATCCTCTGCTCCATAATAAAGACATTCCACTGTTCCAGCAGTGCACTATAGATACTGCAAAGTGTTCATAAGGAGATGTGGAGACGCACCATTCGGCTGCTTTATGAAGTCACGCACACACATGCAAAAGCCCGCTGTATTTTATAGTGGGAACAGTCCATGGTTGAATACCACTGAGATTTTAATTAAAATGCCGACTGTGCAGAGCGCAGTTATAAACCCTTTACATTTTATTTTATTATTTGTTTATAATAATAAAGCACATAGTGAATTTTAATTACACTCATGATCAAAAGAATAGCTGCACCCAGAAGGAAGTGTGGGATTGTAATACTATTGGGAAGAAAGATAAAGGTCACCAGGAACTTGATGATGAATCTTAAATCTTAACTTAAATGGTGATACATGTAGACTGATATGAGAAATATTTTTTGAGCTACACACACAGAAGTAGTGTCTCTCGGGATGGTGTCAGGCCGCCATGTTTGCTAACACTACATCCCAGATGTCTCAGCATGGAGTTGTAGAGGTTCCTAATGGTGTCCTGTGATAATCCTGTGATAATCCATCCCATTCATCTTCCTGCAGAGGGTTCGGTAGAGGTGGAGGTGGAGAGGCACCTGGCCTTCTGGACGTGACAAACTGTACATCTTGATGCTGACCACGGTGCCTCCACACACAGATTAGTGGGTTGTCTCCAACTAGATGAAATTGGGACTCGGCACTGAAGATGACCCACTGGCATGCTGGGTCACTCCATGACAGTCTGGTACGACACCATTTCCGTTTTTGGTGATGGTGACGTGATGTTAAGGGCAGTCGTTACGGTCTGTGTGCAGGGTGCTGGCGCCCACAAGATGATTCATGGTGGGCATCACTGCTCGCTGAATGTCCACAATCATAGCTGTTGAGTCAGTCAAGTACAGTGATAAGGCCAGTCCTTGCCTATGTCACATGCACAACCGAGCGTGACACTTGAATCATTTGCATGTCTCTTAAGGTCAAACCTTCCCACCCAGCTACCATTCTTTTGATAAAGAGTGTACATTAGCCTAGCCTAGTCACCTTTAGTTTAAAGAAACAATTGGACCATTTGGTAGAACATGTTTTCCAAGAATTCTATTAGGGTATAAAATTCTGTTCATCTAAAATTTCTAAACTATAATATGCTAAAGAGAACAATAAAGGCATATCTATTAAGAAACTCAGTCACCCGTAGTGGATTTTTATAGCCTAGCATACCTCTGCCGATTGGTCGAGATTACACGGTCAGTTTGAGTTAAGTTCAACCCAAGTTCAGAATAGCCCATGCATTACTATCTCTCTTTTTGTGTGTCGGTTCTTCCATTGGGTTTCGTGCATGGCCAAACATCCACACCCAAGCCACACTGTAGTGGGTGTTACAGTATGTTTATTCTTCTGTGGGTCGAGTTGGTTATGTGTTTGTTTGAAGTATTACTGTACTTTATGTAGAATATATCCTATATTAATTTTAATCTCTCTTCTGTCATGTTTAACTGAAGAACAGTGTAATAATAAAGAATCAACAACAAATGATTCCCCTCGACTCCCCTACACATGGAAGATGAGTTTCTCAAAAAGATCCGCAGCCAAGCAAATACAATTGCACTCATTAGTCGTAATCAGTCTCAGCAATTTTGTGACAAGAACTGACCATAAGTATGCATCTGCAACAAATGATTTCTTATTATATAATTTTATTTTTTTTTAATTTAATTATGTTCCTAATATTTGCTAAACTTTTAAACATGGCATGACTTCACATTGTTTGTACAAGTATTAGTATTGTAAAACAGTTATACATATGACAAGTGATTTCAAAAAGGTAGACATTTTAGTGCGTGTATTTACATTGTTTGGTTTCAAAATAATATTGGCATGAATGTTCAGAAGCTACTTTGAAGTTTGTGGCAGATTTGCTGGACGCTTCTGCCCTCTAGCGGTAGCGGTAAATCTCCCCAATAGTCCTCAGTCCCTGGACAGGACTAATATGTCTTGTTATGAATGTACCCTCTGCTGAATGACAGGATATGTGAATGTTAATGTATATAATATTAGTGGTCAGTGTACTGGGCATTTGGATGTAGGCACATAAAATGTGAGAGATGTTGAAAAAAAAAAAACGTTTATTGTCACCTGTATCAGAAAAGATAAGATAAAAGGTAAGCATGGAACTGTCAAATGACCACATGACTTATCTGGTTTGACAGCAGAAGACATATTGACATGAAGTAAATGAATTGTGTTGTCTTTAAATAACTTTTTTCAGCTTTGTTCTTTCAGCAACTGAACATTATACTGAACAAAGACTATATACACCGAATGATACACAGAACACCAACAAACCCAGAAACAGAGAAGGAGCTCTCTTAAAGATACGGTATCACTGTATCAATAAAACAGTGAGGCAGGAAGAATGTCACAGTATCACACAAATATTCAGTCAGTGAACTGTGTGCGTGGGAACCTTCTGATCACGGCAGAAAATCAGAGAACTCTTTTTGTCCGACTCAGTCGCTTTGGCTTAATTATTACTTCTAGATACATTAAGCCCTTATTGAGCTACTTTACTGAACCAACCTGGCTTTATTAGAAATGCTGAGCAAGCACAAAATACCTCCATAATGGCAGTGTGAACATTTGGTGCCATCTTGTGGCCTTACTTTGAAATATACTGTGTCCTTTACCTTATATAACCCGCTGTAACTGTATACATTTTCTCATTAAAAGCTCCTTCATATTGTGCATTAATAAGCAGACCAACAGAAATGCTCCTAAAATGTGAGAAATAAAATCTTTTTACAGTCATTTTACATTAAATGTAACATTAAAAACGTACTTGCCCTCTCCTTTCCCAGTTATTTTGGAATTTTTATTTAATCTTTATGGGCACAATAAACTATTGTAAACCAAAATGAAGCGACTTTACTTTAAAAGAATCATGCAAACTTAAAACCTAAAAAATATTTAAAATTCCTCTAACAATAATTAGTTATTTACTTAAACAGTTTCAGGGTTAAATAGCTTTGCATATGAGTTTGTTACTTCCTAATTCTCACTTCTTTACACTTTGGTAACAAGGGAGGTCAGCCCAAACAGCCCAGTCAGCTGGCAGCACTGTACTTTTACAGCTCTGCTTACTCTTACATTGATTAGGTTAACCTGAATGCTTCCACCTCGTGTGATGTACTTTTATTAATAGAAATATTTCATGCAATAATGAAGGAATTATTATTACTGGTATTATGAACCATCACATGACCTTAGGTCTCAAAGTGTGGGCTTTCTATTAGTGCCTAGAATTAACAAAGTTGTTAAAGCTGGGAACGTTGGTGCTGTCGTCCTGCTGCTCATGTTCACTTAGGTTTGTAGACGGTGGAGCAGAGGGACGGGTTCCCCTTTTGAGTCTTGGTTCCTTTCGAAGTTTCTTTCTTTTGAACTGAGGGAGTTTTTCCTTCCCTCTGTCGGCTTTGGCTGGCTCACTAGGGGTTCAGACACTGGATTCTTTGTAGAGCTGCTTTGTGACGACATCTGTTGTAAAAAGCGATATATAATAAATGTTGGCTTGACATGATGAATGTCCTTTTTGACATTTTGTTAGTGTTTGTTGCGATAGACTGAACTATATCACGGTGAAGAAAAAAAGTATCATGTAAAATATTTACACTTCACATTACCATAGCAATAACCTATTACACAGAAACGCACATTTACAAAGATAAATTATATTTAATAATGATAAAAATTGCATTTAATTAAAACCAACAAAACTGAAAAGAATGGCAAAATATTATTCATAATATTTAATATAACTTAATATAACTTAATTATCCAAAATAAACTGATTTTAACTTAGTAACTAAGCATTAGACGAGACATAGTAAATGTTACTAGATTTATACCATGTCATTTTATCAAACCCCTCTAAATAAAGTTTATAAAATGAAGCATTTAATATATTTTACTGTGGATTTACGTTGGATTTCCTCAGAAAACAGTACATCCTTAACTTGTACAAGCACAAATCCTCACAGAAGCATAAAAAGAACTGATGTTTTGAAATGATACCTTTTTTTTTTTTTTTTTAGATCTGTTACTTGTTATTGAAGCTCTGAAGTGTCAAGTGCTTGTATACCTCACATAATCAATCAAGATGGCAAGAGAAAAAGATCTGAAGCTGCTTTTCCACTGAACAGTGCCAACTTGACTCTATTTGTCTTTCTTGGTTTTCCAAACCTGGAACCGGGAACTATCATTGCTACCACTTCCACTGAAGTTCCGAGTGAGATAACCCGATATCAGAAAGTGATGTAACCTGCTGGAAACTACTGATTAGATGGAGAGAATTGTGGGGAGTGAGAAGCTGCTGCATATATGGTAATGCTAGTCACCAGGTTAATGTACCATGTTTCTTTGCCTTTGAGCAACCAGTATCATTTTGTCGTCTGGTAACTCTCATGTTCTCTCCTTCACTCCAGTATGGTGACCAGCTGCATTGAGGCCGTGCTATCTCTGCAGTGGAAAATGAAGTAGTTGGTACTAAACTCGAGTAGTATGGTATACTGCGTATAAGTGACTTTGAAAGAGGGTTCATTTTTGAGAAACAGATGGCAGGAGCTTCAGTCATGAAGACTGCTTAACTGGCTAGTGTCTCAATGGGTGGTGTACCACAAGAACGCTATAGGCCTCAATGCTGACCCCTACAGTGAGTGGCAGTGCTATGCTGTGGGGAGATTTACTGGTAAGGATTAGGGTCCGAAATCAGTCCGAAATTTGTCACAAATCAGTAAAAAGTTATCCTGTCATGAAGCGTGGTGGTCCTGATGGTAGTGACCTTTTCCAAGATGATAATGCCTGGATGTCTGTTACAGTAGAGGTCTGTATTCCCACATGACTCCCAGCACACTATCTTGTGTCCCAGGACTAAATTCTTATCCTAAGCGAGAAAGTGGGTGGCTAACCAATGCAGCACATGCGGGATAAATACAAATATGGAAAAATTCCACAAATTAATAAATAGTCTGTATGAAATGATTCAAAATACGCAATAATTACCCTTCTGCATTAACATAAGAGGAAATCAGTGAAGTAATCAATAGAAAAGTAATAAACATATTCTAACCAGCTGAGAAGCAACCGACAGCACATGAACTGCATTACTGTGCTAGAGCAACGGCAGAGCCTTTAGGACTGTGTTCTCTGTAAAATGACTTCCTCCTTCTTTCCATTTTCTACTGCACTCTCTCTCTCTCTCTCTCTCTATTCTTCACTCTCTCTCTCTCTCTCTCTCTCTCTCTCTAAGGCTGTATTCTCTCTGAAATGCTATCATATAGCTCTTGTATATACATGCCTGTGGAGGAGAACATGCTAAGAAAATCTCCCGTCAAAATAATTCATTGCAGTAAACAGCAAAGTACAAATCTTCAGAGGTGCATGTTGTGGGTCGTAGATGCCGGAAAGATCAGTATACAATGATTAAGCTGAATAAGAACCAAGTCTGAGATATGTTGTTTTTAGTCTGGATAATTCCAGATTATAATTTGTTTGTGAGTAGAGAATGTCAAGTATTGGATGTCCCTTACCCTTGTATGGGACTGTGGGAGGAAGCAGGACACACGTAGCTGATTTAGCTGGACAAATTTCAGTGTACCTGGAATTAAAGCATCAGTCCCGTGCAGACTTCCACACTGAAAGCCCTGGTGTTGTTTGTACTTAATGATTAAATCATATTTAATTATTTTCAGTTTACAGGAGATTAATTATGTCTGTTCATTAGCTCTTACATTTCCTTGAAGTGTTACTTTTTAAATAAACGACTCATTCATGTGTTTTATCTGGGTTACATACAACTTTGCATGCACTTTACACGTTCTGGATGTCCTAACAATGAACATGCTCAGTGACTCTGCTGAGCGATTAGTTTGGTTGTGGCGAGACGACAATTACTGCCCGTTCCAGCAGCTACTGTAACAGCAGTGTCACAGTATGTAGTCCTGAAGACTCTTAACGAAAGTGTTTTGTTTTACATCTCAGTTTGTGATCAGTACAGAAGTATTCGCTTTATTTAAAAGTATATATTTGTGGTTTATTTAATTAATAAGGACAAAAATGTGGATAAAAATAAGAATTATACCTTAACTTTATCTCAACAACAACAACATATGAAAAGCATATAAGTAATTGTCCATATCTTACACATCCCACCCAAACAACCCTACCCAAAAAGAGAGAGAGAGGAGTAATGTAATGAATAAACAAATAAATGAATAAATACATATGTACATACATAAAATGGTGATGATAAAACAATGCACTTTACATCAATTAAACAGTCAAACATTTTTAAAGTATAGCTGAAGTGTAAAAGTATTTATTCGCTGTATAATCTCATTAAACTTAAAGGTTTTGTTTTTAAACCAACTACCTGAAACTTTTTAGGGTAGTTAACAGTATGTTAGGCTGTACAGTGTATGTAGTATGCCGCTTGTGGCGTGTTCCTGTTTCAGTGACCTGTGAAATACAGTAAACAGAGTGAAAGTGGTTTTTGCAGTTTTACCAGCTTTTACCATAAGTAGCTCAAGTATCTCAGTAATGATGATGACATCAACATCAACCAACATCAAAGCCGTGTGTGCGGAGCACCATGGGCATTTTAGAAGCTAATAAAACTGTTTTTATTCTAACACACTCACACATTGATCCAAACATCCTTCCACACTCATTGATTTAGCAGAGAAATGTATAATTATGTCAGATTGATTAAGAACATCAAAGACGTTCAGAGAGCAGCACAGTGATTTAAGATGTCAAACTCTTTTTAATTAGTCTGAGTTTGAGTGCGTCTGTGAGAAAGAGAGAAAAAGGGAAGAAAATGAAAAGAGACATCTGGATGCAAAAGAAAAATAAAGCAAAGATAAAGAATGGTAAATAACATGGGGAGAGAAAGAGAAAAAAGAAAGCAAAGGACAAAGGTAAAGAAGGGTGAAGAGAGAATCTGAGAGATAGCAGGAAACAGATATAGAGTGAAGCAGAAAGAGGGACTTAAAAAGAGACAGAAATGGTGAAATAAAGCAGTTGAAGGTGAAACAAAGAGAAAGAGGTGTAAGAGAATAAGACAAAGAGGGAGAGAATGTCAGGTGGCCAAAAGAGAAAGTGAAAAGTGATAAAACGAGAGAAAGAGGGATGAGGACATCGAGAAAAAAGAGAAAGAACAGGACAGAGGTAGAGATGGAGAAAAAAAATAAGATGAGAGAAGAACAACAAGACGAAGAAAGAAAAAGAGAGCAGGAGAGATAAAAAATGAAATAATAAAAAATAAAATGAGAGACATGAAAGTTGAAAGAAAGAGAGACAAAGAGAGAGCAAGAAGGAGAGAACATCAGAAAGAGGCACAGAGAAAAAGTAATAAAGGAAGAGAGGGAGAAATTGTGACAGAAAGAGAAAGGGAAAAGCTAGAAAATGATTAAGAGAATTAGAGAAATAGACTGAGAAAAAGAGGAGAGAGAGAGAGAATTTCTACAGGTGTACGTTAGAAGATCAGGCCAATCATATGCACAGTATCCTACATCTCCACACTCTGTCCTAGAAATCCTAAAAGCAGGTCAAGAGAACCCAGTTAAACAGTGATCCAATACTGCATAGATGAGGAGAACCAAATTAAACAAAGGAACCAATTTTACATAGATAAAAAGAACCCAGGTAAACATTATCAGTGTTTCTCAGTCGGTTTGGTTCATTTCTCAAACCTGTTCATTCAATCTCCACATCTCCTTGTCACTTGTGCACATCATACTAGCATTTCTCATCGTGTTTCACATTTTGCAAATGCTTTTGTATTCATGTAAATGATCGTGTACAATTCTCTGCTGTTTTTTGCATGATCAATAGCTCATGTCATGTTTAGCAAAATGTGTTCTACTGATTGTCTGCTGAATTGTCTTACCCTCCAAAACATTTAGGCTTTAGGTCACTGCCTAGGTCATTACATGCAAAAATGCTGAACATGTCATAATCTCATAATCTCATAATTTGTAGATTTCTCTGAAACCTTTTTGGTGAATCTTGGTCATTTATTCTTAATTTATTATTCTTAATTGCTCTCAGGTAAATATTTCAGTTAAGAAGGGGATTTTGTGAAGGTTTAGACCACCCAATGGTCAAATAGCTCTCAACCATAGGTCAGAGGTGCACCTCATGAACCTTCAACTGACTAACATATATAGACACAAAATATTGTAGTGTCACAAAGTCTCACAAGGGAAAGACAAGGCCGGTGAACAGCCAAGAGGAGGGGTAAGGCTGCATGGTGGGAGACTGAGAGGACATTGATATCAATTTTGAAATGTTATTTAATCTTATGTTTTGCATTTTTACATTCTTATACCATGTAGGACTGCAAGACTAGCTCACAGGGGTGGCAGAGGTCCCATTTTCACATCTCAACAAGTGGAGGCTATATATGGCCATTGTAGGGGCCTATGACACACAGCATCTCATCTCATCACATTTTTGGACACCCTCTACAGGGACCTCATCCCTGATAATGACAGAGGTATGATGCAAGATAAATTCCGTGATATCCATTCAGGAACTAAAGCAAACGTGGGTTATGTAGCAAGATGATGACCCTAGACACACAAGTCGTTCTGCCAAAGAATGGAAAAGAATAGAATTAAATTAAAGGAAAATGATGCTACTTTATATAGTATATGAATATATATATATATATATATATATATATATATATATGAAAATTAGGTTAATGTTTTGGAATGGCCAAATCAAAGTCCTGACCTACAGAAATGTGGAAGGACCTGAGGTGGGCAGTGAGGGACAAAACCCACCAGAGGGGAATCTGTTTTCTATGGAGGAATGGACTAAAATATTTCAAGCCAAAGTGCAGGACTAATCAACAGTTCAAAAGATGACCAACGAATCTGTGTGTGGAGGCACCACGGTCAGTGCTAAGACGAACGGTGTCGCTCCACCACTACTGCAAAATCTGCAGGATCTGTGTGGGAATATTCACGCTGCATGGGATGGATTATCACAGGCCCTACAGCTCCATGTCGAGATGCCTGCCATGTTGCGTAAGCAGACACAGCAGCCCATCGGCATATTGAGAGACACTACTTCTGTATGTGTAGCCCAATAAATATTGTCCATATCAGTCTAAATTTATCATTATGTATTCTTCCTGGTAACCTTTATCTTCCTTCCCAACAGTACTGCAGTCCCCCACACAGCACTGCAATCCCACACCTCCTTCTGGGAGCAGCTATTCTGTTAATGCACTACTGTGTCTTTCTTCTTTCTTATGTTTACAGGTTTATTGCTTCAACACTTTGGCAATAATCTATCCTAGCACCTTTAATCTGAAGTGAACTAAACAGATAGATAGATAGATAGATAGATAGATAGATAGATAGATAGATAGATAGATAGATAGATAGATAGATAGATAGATGGATGGAAAGATGGATAGATAGATAGATAGATAGATAGATAGATAGATAGATAGATAGATAGATAGATAGATAGATAGATAGATAGATAGATAGATAGATAGATAGATGGATGGAAAGATGGATAGATAGATAGATAGATAGATAGATAGATAGATAGATAGATAGATAGATAGATAGATAGATAGATAGATAGATAGATAGATAGATAGATAGATAGATGGATGGAAAGATGGATAGATAGATGGAGATAGATAGATAGATAGATAGATAGATAGATAGATAGATAGATAGATAGATAGATAGATAGATAGATAGATAGATAGATGGATGGATGGATAGATAGATAGATAGATAGATAGATAGATAGATAGATAGATAGATAGATAGAGTGATAGAGTGATAGATAGATAGTGATGGAGAGTGATAGATAGAGTGATGGAGAGAGATAGAGAGATGGAGAAAGAGAGAGTGAGAGGAAGGGAGGGAGGGAGGGAGGAGTGGAAAATGGAGAGATATCACACTGATACCACACTGAGGCGAGCGTGTTTGAAGTTGGCTCTGCATTGGGGGTAATTGTGTCTGACGGCCGTGTGATAATGAAGAGAGAGAGTGAGAGAGAGAGAGATAGGGCTGAACCCAATGCGGCCCCCCGTCGCTCCCACTCGCTCTCCACTCCTAATTGACCAGCGCTGGCTCCCCTGAGCCCACTGTTATTATTTATTAATAATTCATCTCTAAATAATTCAGGGCCTGCGAGAGCACGCGTGGACAGCGCTGTTAATTGAGCATGGGAAAATGAACTTGGAAACAGTGCGAGTGTGCAGAGCCAAGACTTTTTCTCCTTCTCTCTTTCTTTCTTTTTACTTTCCTTCACTTGCTTCATTTCCTTTCATCTTCTCTGTCTATCATGTTGCCTTAAAGAGGTGACAGGACAGAAGACGGGCCGAGATAAGGTTTAGCCTGGGATGACCAGGTCTCATCTCTGCTCTCTTTCTCTATCTTTTTTCTTTTTCTCTCTTTCTTTTTTCTTCCTCTTTTTTATTTTCTCTCTTCCTCCCTCTCGCTTATTCCACCTTCTCTCTATTTTCTCTCCCATTCTTTCTTTTTCTCATTCTTTTTTCTCTATCTTCTTTATTTCTTATTAGTTTCTTTTATCTCTGTCTTTGTCTCTCTCTTTCTATCTCTCTCTCACTCCCAGTCTTTCTCTCCTTGAATCTATTTCTTTCTCTTTCTTCCTCTCTTTTGGGTTTTATTTCTTACCCACTTTACTCTTTATTTCCCATGCTCACTTTGTCTCTCTTCTTCTTTCTCTCCTCTCTTTCTTTATCCCTTTCTTCATCTTTTAAATCCTCTCGTTCTTTAACTTCTTATCTTTCTATTTTCCTCTTCTTCTTTATCTTCTCTCTTGCTCTCATTGTTTATCTCTCTCTTAGTCCCTCTACTTCTACCTCTCATTCTTATTTTTCTCCCCCTGTCATTTTTCCCACTCTTCTCCTTTGTCTCTTTCTTCTGTTATCTCTTTCTCTTTTTTTCTTTTTTCTTCTTATTCTTCCCTATTCCCACTTTCTTTCTCAAACAATCTCTTCTCTGATTTCTTTCTCTCTTTCTCTTTCCCCCTTTCCCTTTTTTTGGTTTTGGTTCAGTGTGCAGGAGGTGGAGGATCAGTGGCTGTTCAGTAGTGCTGTTTTTCTGTACTGGGTTTTTACAGTCCGTTTTAGAAACTGATTTCCTCAGAATTCCCTCTACTATCCCTCTTTTCCTGAAGGGGTCAGCGATGCCCTGTCCACTTTCCATTCTCTTCTAAATCTTCATGTTCTCTGTCGTTCTCTCAGAACGCTGCTGCTGCTTTCATTCGGCTAAATTATTGATGGGGAGCTGTATAGCTGATGCAGTGAGAAACTTCTCCAAACACATTGTGCTAAACTTCTCTCAGGATTTTCCTTTTATTTTCTGGTGAAAGTTCATTTCAGCAAAGCTGGTGCTCCATCAGTGCCTCCTGGGAACAGATGTTTTACTTGGATGGTTAAGTTGCTCTTAGTAGAAACACTTTTGAAGTGTGTGCTGATGGATATGATGCAATGTTTTATTATTTCTCTGACCGTAGAGCTGAGCTGAGTTAGAGTCTTTGGCAGTTGTGCAAGCTGTGTGTTACCTTTTTAAACTTTTAGAATTCATATAAATAAATACAAATACAATAAATACAAATGTGTTTTAAAACATGGATTAATATGATACTCATATACAATGTTCATCATTTTATTTTTTGATTTTTGATTATTTTAGATTTACATGCTTCAGTTTTCCCAATACGCAATATTTTTCTGATGCTGTATATCTGAATTCACACTCTGTCTGAAATGCTGTTAGAGCTCCTGTGTCTTGAAGCCCCGCCTCCTAACTAGTCAGTTCAGTTTGTTAGAATTGATCAACTTGCCCCACTCTATTCTAGTCATGATTCTCTCAACCACTTGAGTGGCATCCATCCAGCTCCACACCGCTGTGGTGTTGTTTCTGTTTCTAAAGCCTCTCTATTGCTTTTCATGATTTTCTTCTGGCTATTAAATATTGTTTTTCTGATGTTTTTGTATTGAACTGGCAGTGAATGATATTTTCTGCTGAGAGTTTTTTCAAATGACCCTGTTTCTGTTTCTATCATGTTCTTCAGTTTAATTTGAGTTGGTTGAGAATTTCAAACTAGTGATGTCAGATCTGGTCGATCATACGGTGAACGTTGCTGCATAAGGATTCCTTAATAAAAAACAATGAAACCCAGTTAGTGTTGAGTCTGAGCCCACAAAATGCCAAATATATGATGAACTGCCAGTTAAATGTCACTGTTTGCTCCTAAAAGACTCACTTTAACTGATGTACATGTTATTTTTACTCTACAATGTTGAGCATTTAGCAGAAAGCTGACTGGCTATTGGGCTATTGCTGTAAAAAAAAATACGAGCTTGAAGTTTAATCCTTCTAATAATGCGTTACCTAAAAAAAATGTAAGACATACAAAGTAAGGAATGTCACCTACACTCCTGCTCATCTAACCCCGCTAGCTTGATGTTAACAAAGCTAAGGCAGCACATAACCTGGTAAAAATACAAGGAGCATTACTAACAGATTTCTACACGAGACATTGCTGTGTAATGACACTGCTTTATGGTTTTCTACCTGTGCATGACTCTCAGTGCAATTACAGTTTAAAGGTTTAAGTAAGATTTTAATAGCATAATTTATTATTGCAAGCTACTAATATGATCTTCTGACTAAACTGTTTCACTTCTCTTCACATATCAGTTAAGCTACAAACATTCGCACATGCATATTTAAATTGGAGCCGACTTACACCTTGCATTTATTTTCTTCTTTTGTTTATAAATTGTAACCTTACTTGAACTCAGATCAATTTTAAACATCAAGGAACACAGCACTGCAGCAAGCTGAAAGGCCAGAGCCTCTACCAGTGCTGTAGAGGCTTGGACCCTGACGTCTAAACAAGCAGATTGGAGCAGAAAGAATGAAACCTTTTTAACTCTCAACAGTGCCTCACTAAGAAAGAGAAGTGACTGTGAAAAGGTGAAAAGGTTCCATCACTGTCGTTTGATCACACAAACTGAAGGAGCATTTGGACCCGGAAATGGCATCAGACTTGTTGCAATTACTGCATGATCAGAGCATACGCAGTCAAGTCAAATTACTATGAGCACGTCCTACTTTGTCATGAGATTGGAGGGTATATAAGCATGCAGCACACATATTTGCACACATATCCCCCATTGTTGTCATGTGTAAAAGGGACAATACATAATGATTGTTTTTCCTGGGTAGGATGGAATCTTCCAGCAAGACAACATCACATGGCTAGAAATATCAGGCACTGGTTGGAAGAGCAAGACCAAAACTTCCAAATGTTACTCTAGGCCCCTAGGTACCCAGCTGAGCATCTGTATTAAGTCACTCCCGACATGTCTAGTTGCTTTCCAAGCTTAACATAATTTTTATTCTGAATGTTAGCTGAGCTGATAGTCATAATAATGTATAAATGTATAAAATCATTTTAGAGGTAGGCCAAAATCATTACCTTACATTTTGATATATGAGTATAGAAAACAAGAATTTGATATAATGAATCATGCTCAACTTAACAAACAAGAACAAGGTAAATTAGGTCTTATTTAAAACAGCCAAAGTAAATACCGGACATCCTTGAGAAGAGCTATGGATATGGAAGAGTCATATCTACAGACATAAAACCAAAATGTATTGATCGTTTGTTGATTTACATTTATTCTTATATAAAAAATAAAAACAAACAAAAGCTTACAGCCGAGAAAACTTTGCTTTACATATCATCACTGGTATCTCCATTTTTATGTTTATGCATCATTAAAAACACACCAGCTGCTGTTTACACTGTGTGGAAATGTCATGATGAAGGGACCAACAGAAATGGCCAAAAAGTGCTTGGGGAAAAGTCTGGTTCCATTGATTTACACTAGAATGAAATGTGTCTCCTGTAAAGAATCCCTTTTAGAGATACATGGTTTTCTTTGGACAGTGATGATCTGAGATATCTGAGATCCTGTAAAGGTTAAAACAGATATCATTTCCCACGGCATTCTTTCATAACTCATAATTTCACTCATTCCACTAACACATTATCATTGCCACTTCAAATACCAGTCTGTCATCTCAGTCCCAGGCTCGTGTTTGGTCTGGTTAGTTTTGCAGTCATTCTGAGGACCTATCCGATCGTATCTGAACTTCACTTCACTCAGTCGCCACAGGAACTTGAGCCTAAACTTCTGATGTTGCGTTTCTTTGGTTTAAGCAGCAAGTTCGCTGAGATCAACATCATCCTCCAGAGCTCTGCCTACTTCATAAACCAATTTTAGACATGAGCATTTCAAAGTAGCGAGCTGTTAAAGTTTGGTCTCTGCTGAAGCGTGCTTTCTGCTGGGAGAGGAAAAGGCTGAGGAACGCGTCTCTGAAGGCCGTCTTCAGGGAATGGTTCATCAGAAGCCGTCGACAAGGTCCGTACAGCTCTCCAGCTGCCACAGTTCTACACGCTGAGCCTTTCATGATTTCTGTTTTAGGGACCGCGGGGAGAGGCCCAGCAGAGAGATTGAGAGGGTTTACTTTAGCTTATATATTTATTTATTTAGATATATTTTATATATAAAGTATTTTTTGTAGGCATCACTGTAGATTTAGCTTAATCTAAGAGTACATCAAAGCTTCTAGTGCTGCTTGTGCTAAACTCTCGTCTGGTACCAAAGTGCTCATAAAAGCCTGTAGGGAGAGGAAAAAAACCTCCCCAAAAACAAAAAACAAACATGTTTGCTTTTATCCCGCAAATAACTATTTATGTTGGTACAAATGAGCATTCTGAGGAAAAAACAGATGGTGTCAATGGATCGTACAGAAGAGAACTGCATGACGTTAGATTTGCTTGTTTGTGTGTATTTAGATTTTAACCTATTTCTGTACTGGTGTGTCTTTTCATGAGAAGAATGCTGATGTTAGCGAGCAGCCATATACCTCAGTGATCCAAATGAGAACTAACCTGGGGATGGCCTGTGTATCAGAAGTATACAGTGCTGCTTGAGAGTTTTATTAACCCTTCTCCATTTTGTGAATTTCTTCCTGAATGTGGACAAATATTTTGATCAGATTCAGTTTATAACAGTAGATATGGAGAACCCAATAAACAGATACAGACGCAAGCAATTATCAAACAAACTAAATATTTATCCGACATTAAAGTCTCTGTTGACAAACGTATATCAACTTCTAGAATGATCAAGTGGTGTAGTTGATCATTTAGATCATTAAGTTCAATCAGTTGGAAAACAAATCAATTGGATGGCTTTGGCTGACCTTATCCTTGTCCTATTTCATCAACCTCAGTCTTCACCATTAAAGTCTGGTCTTTACCATCAGGACAATATTTTCATTGACATCAGATTTGTCAATGCTCAGTAGGCTGGAAGGAGTTTCAAAGGTAATCCAAATGACTTTGGACTTTACTGATCCACTGTCAGGCAGATCAGTGTACAAATAGAGCAAACTCAACACCACTGTTACCTTTCCCTGGAGTGGTCATCCAGCATTACTTACTTCAAGATTAAGGCATAGAAATGTCTGGGAGATCAGATTCACAAAAAACCCAGAGTAACAATAATGGACCTGCAGGCCCTTCTTACACTGGCTAATATCAATGTCCATGAGTGCACAAACAGGCAAACTCTGGACAAGAATAGTTTGCATGGAATGGAGAAAGCCACTACTTCATTTCTGACCACCTGGAAGAGCCAGAAGGCTACAGAACCAATGTTATATCAGTGCACAAGGCACAAGTAGATCTTCATGGCTTAAATGTGAAATGTTATGTTTGGCAAAAACAGAATCAGATCCGTCTAAGCTTGAAACATGGTGGTGGCAGCATCAAGACCTTCACCTCAACAGAAGGTGGGTCCTGCAGAGTGACCACAACCATAAAGACACCAGTTAGTCTCGTAGAATGATTAAAATAAAAGAAAATACTGTATTTTGGAATGAATAAATTAAAGTCCAATAGTGCAATGTCCAGTTAAAGACCTTCCAAAATCCAAAATAAATGTTGAGGTGGAAGCTAAGATTCTCATTTCCAAATTTTTTTCATATCATGATAACAAGCCTCATTTATTAAATACTGATTTAATGAAATTATATCGATATGAACAAAAGCAGGAATGAGTCTTTATTAATGTTTGTTGAGGTTTATGTCAGTTGTCATGAAAGCAGTAAAGCAGTAACGAGTTACCAAACAGTCGGACATTCTTCCTAAGCACCCACAGGGCACTGTTGGGTTTTCTAGGAATGCCTTGAGCTGGCTCCAGCCTTATTTGTCTGATAGGAGTTTGTCTCACTAGGAGGCTTTAGGCCCTATACATGCTCTGTATCCACTGGAGTACCGCAGGGATTGATCCTTGGTCCAATTCTTTATACAATTCATTTGCTTCCCCTTGGAGACCTCATCAGTCAGCATGGACAAGATGATCAGATGTTCCAATTTCCAGTGTAGTTTTAAATTTGGGTGTCACGACTAACTCTAATCGGAACTTAGTTTGGTTAAAACATCATTTTATCTTTTTTGAGTTCACAGGACATGTTTAAGGTGGTAGTAACTTCAGGGTCCGGCAAATGGCATGAGGATGATGGGGTAATAAGTACCTGCGGGGTGTGAGTGACGGGTTTCGTAGATTGAAAAGAGGTGGTGCAGTGCAGTGAATGTCTCGCTCAACGTGTGGAAAATGGGATACAAAGCAGATGAAGGAAGTGACTGAATCTGCAGGTGTATGGAAGTGTACAGTCATACCAGCAAAATCCCAATCTACTGGAAATTCCCTTCAGAATTATGCAAAGGAAGATATCCAACTGCGCAAAGAGTGGCTGAGCATGGATGTGGCCTACATCCAGAAACGTGTTCAGTCCATGCCAAATCCAGTAATAGCTCCTATTTGTGTTTGTGGAGGTATTACACACTATTACTTGTTGAGCCCAGGAACGCCATTTCTCCTGAGTGATTACATGGGAGCCCCCCGAGAGCGGCTAGAGTCACCAGAGCATCATCTCTACCGTGGGTCTCCTGCCCTGGTTTCTCCAGTTCACTACAATAACAACAATGAACCGCCAGCATCTGGCTCTGATCATGAACTCTGTCTCTCATTGAGAACCTATGGGTCGGCTCCACCTTCGCAATTACTCCCTCCTGGATTAATCAGACTGAATCTAATAGATGTTCCAAGCTCCTTTTCCTGTTAGTTCTGTCTTTCTCTCCTCAACCGGGATCGACCTGAGGAGGATGGGTTCCCTCCTCAAGCCTGGTTCCTCTCAAGGTTTCTTCCTTACTAAGGCTGTCTTTCCTCGCCACTGTTGCCTCTGGCTTGCTCATGGGGGGCTTGGACATGGATTTCCTTTCCTACGTCTGTACATGGACTTCGTTTTTCTTTTCCTTTATATAAAATAACAGGTGATTAATTTTTTGTCCAGTGATCTTATTTTTGTATTTACCCTATCATTATCTAATGCAGAGAGGCTTGTTCTCATACAAGAGTCTATATTACATACAGACATATAAGATTACTTTATAGCACTATTGAATTCTTTACACTGGCTTCTGTCTGCTGCAGACTCAGACTGTAAAATTGTTCTGCTGGCTTTTCACTGTGTTTGTGGAAATGCACCAGATTATCTTAACAAACTTCTTATACCCTGTAATGCCAGTCACGATCTCCAGTCCTGCAATCAGCATCTTCTCCAACGTCCTAGAGCTAAAGTGCATATAGGTGCCTCTTGTTCAGCTGTCCTTCAGTTTTGGAATGCCCCTCCTGATTGCCTGATTGTCTTCTTTTAAAACTGCTTTAAAGGTGTTTTTATTTAGGAAGGCCTTTTTAAAGTGTTACTGTGGGGCACCGGGCACAACTTAGATGTGTTTTTGTTAAAAAAGGTCTTTTATTAAATTATATGGCATTTTACTGCTTTTATTGTTCAATTATCATTTATTTACTCTTTTTTTTTTTTTAGATTGGTTATGTACTGACTTTTTCAAGATGTTATATTTTTATTATTTTATTGAGTTTACTTCAATATATGTATTATAATTTAAAATTATTATTGTTATAATAATAATAATAATAATAATAATAATAATAATAATAATAATAATAATAATAATAATAATAATAATTATTATTATTATTATTATTATTATTATTACTGTTGTTGTTTTTGTTGATGCTGCTTGTTGCTGCTTATTAAATT
>JAMWET010005256.1:760000-812500 GCA_024036415.1 Prochilodus magdalenae | reverse complement strand
TGGAGTGGATGGACAGTAAGTGGACACAGTGCTTAAAAACTACAGAAGCACTTTGCTTTGCTACCACTGGGGGGCTCCCTAACCATTACTGCGTTAGACCCTGGGGAGGCCATGATTCTGCTGTGAGTACAGCTCTTTTATTGAAACGCCATTCAGAAAGGTCACCAGGTCCCTTAGGGCTGTGTCCCCTCCCTCGACGTGCCACAGAGGAGAGACTGAGTGTTGCATCCTCCTCCTGGTGCCATCCCTTTGATGGCTTGAAAGGTAGCTGGTGCAGGAGGTTACCCTTCCAGCTCCTTCAGCAGGAGCGCATCCAGCAGCCATCTCTGCATGACCTCCACCTGCACTGCCACAACACCAGACATGCCGGCAAACTATTGCTTCGACACCAACTCTAAGTGTAGCAGAAGGATTATCTCCAACGCCAAGCATCCTCACTGTCAACACTTTCGCTGTTTTGCTTTATTTTCCTTTGGCGGTCATGCGCCTCCCATGAGCCTTCATGCATGACCATGCCTCCCCTTGGCAGTATGATCAGTAGTGGTCCTACTTCATCTTGCATTATAATGATGCTTATGTTACATAACTAATCATTTTCTGCTCAAGCTGTTTGACTTTGTATACTTTGCTTCATTTATTCTTTGCCATATAATGTATTGCATTTTGATCTGGACAAGTGGCAGATGGGGGGCATCAATCAAATATAAGTCCTGCAGAGGGCCCCCCAACATGCTTGTGCTGGCCCAGGGATTTTACATCAACGCTGTGGTACCTGTGAATAGTAGGGCGTCAGCCGTCTGCCTGGCGAATGCTCTGCTTTACGCTACCTTAAGAGACATACAAAGGGATTACTTGCTGCTTTTATGCGACCCTCACTCCTCCGTCTGTTCAGGGGGTTCTCAAGGAGCATGAAAAATAAATGAACAGACGACCCCCTATCTCCAATCTGAGGCTGGAACAATGAGACATCCTCCATATTGTGTTCTGCATCTCCAGTACACGGGGAACACAAAAAGAGAAACCTCTAAACATAACAACACAAAAAACGGACTTTGAAGAAACGCTGCACGGCCAGAGTTCCTTTCAACAATATACAAGGCGGGCTTTCTCAGTTCCTCCATGTTATTCCGAGCATTCCTCCAAATATTTTGAGAGAATGAGGGGAGATGAAAAGAGCAGAAAACAATGAGGCTGTGCTGGTGTTGTGGCGTCCGTGAGCCCTGCCTCGTCCCGTCTTTGTGTCCACTCCAGGACCTTAGTCCAACGCACTGTAAGAACTGAGAGGTTGGTTAAAATGGGTCCAGAATTTAGATTCTGCATCACGTTTTTTTAAAGAACCTGGTCTAGACTGGGTGATTGAGTTCATTCTGTTGCTTCATTCAATTCTTCTGATTGAAACAGAGCTGTTGACCCCCACCTCAATGAGGTGTGCTACTTTTCTTTAAATGTCTACCTGTCTAAACGTGGTTTAACCTCTTACAAGGCCAGACCCTCAGTTGAGTCCAGACTTCTGTTGTACAGGCCATGTAGTTACTGAATAATAAGCCTTTGATTGAAAGCAGAAGAGCAATGTGCTAATCTTCTACGTATACTTAGTTCAGCTTAATGTTCATCATCTGGTAGGATCAAACAAAATCACTAATTCTAAAGTTGAAAACTCCTGATGAGATGTGCTGTATTTTACATTACTGCTGGGATTGGCTCGTTACCAATTGTAGTTAAAAGTACCAATTGTGTTAAAGGTGAGATACCCAAGGTAAAACATTCCTCCAGTAAAGATAGAAGTTCCTACTTTTAAACCTCCAACTGATTAAAAGTACTGGAGTATTTTCCTTCAACTGTACTTAAGTATGGAGAGTAACAGTAGCATGATTTATTATGGCTCTAATGTCCTATTATCTGAAACTAGGCTGTTAATCAGCTCAGTGTAGGTGAAGAGACTCTGCTGTCACTCTCTGTCCACCAGTCTTTAATAGAAGGTCATTAATTAGTCTGACACTGACATCTATACAAATGTCAATATTCTCAAAAGGCTGAAGGAGGACAGTTTTCATTAGCTAGAACCAAGCTCTGTCCAACAGGTCAAAACAAGCTCAAAACAAGTGACCGCTGTGCCCTGATTGGTGGGCTCGCATTTTATGTTTTAATGCTCACTAAACCCAAAGCAGTGACAGATTTGGTTGTGATGTAGTGGAGTAACAGTAAAATATTCGAGTTAGAAATGTAGTGCAAAATAAAAAGACCCCCAGAATGGAAACACTGTACTGATACACCACACTACTTACAGTACACTAACACACTACACAATACACACTACTTACAGTACACTAACACACTACACAATACACACTACTTACAGTACACTAACACACTACGCTTACTGAGTTACTGTACACCAACACACTACTTACAGTACACTAACACACTACGCTTACTGAGTTACTGTACACCAACACACTACTTACAGTACACTAACACACTACACAATACACACTACTTACAGTACACTAACACAATACACTTACTGAGTTACTATATACCAACATACCACTTACAGTACACTAACACATTACACTTACTGAGTTACTGTACACCAACACGCTACCTACAGTACACTAACACACTACACTTACTGAGTTACTGTACACCAACAAACTACTTACAGTACACTAACACACTACACAATACACACTACTTACAGTACACTTACACACTACGCTTACTGAGTTACTGTACACCAACACACTACTTAAAGTACACTAACACACTACACTTACTGAGTTATTATATACCAACACACTACTTACAGTACACTAACACGCTACACTTACTGAGTTACTGTACACCAACACACAACCTACAGTACACTAACATACTACACTTACTGAGTTACTGTACACCAACACGCTACTTACAGTACACTAACACGCTACACTTACTGAGTTACTGTACACCAACACACAACCTACAGTACACTAACATACTACACTTACTGAGTTACTGTACGCCAACACACTACTTACAGTACACTAACACACTACACTTACTGAGTTACTGTACACCAACACGCTACCTACAGTACACTAACACACTACACTTACTGAGTTACTGTACACCAACACACTACCTACAGTACACTAACACACTACGCTTACTGAGTTACTGTACACCAACACACTACTTACAGTACACTAACACATTACGCTTACTGAGTTACTGTACGCCAACACACTACTTACAGTACACTAACACACTACACTTACTGAGTTACTGTACACCAACACGCTACCTACAGTACACTAACGCATTACACTTACTGAGTTACTGTACACTAACACACTACACTTACTGAGTTACTGTACACCAACACACTACCTACAGTACACTAACACACTACGCTTACTGAGTTACTGTACGCCAACACACTACTTACAGTACACTAACACACTACACTTACTGAGTTACTGTACACCAACACGCTACCTACAGTACACTAACGCATTACACTTACTGAGTTACTGTACACTAACACACTACACTTACTGAGTTACTGTACACCAACACACTACCTACAGTACACTAACACACTACGCTTACTGAGTTACTGTAAACCAACACACTACTTACAGTACACTAACACATTACACTTACTGAGTTACTGTACACCAACAAGCTACTTACAGTACACTAAAGCATTACACTACATTTACTGAGTTACTGTACACCAACACACTACCTACAGTACACAAACATATTACACTTATGAGGTACTGTACACCAACACACTACTTACAGTACACTAACGCATTACACTTACTGAGTTACTGTACGCCAACACACTACTTACAGTACACTAACACACTACACTTACTGAGTTACTGTACACCAACACGCTACCTACAGTACACTAACACACTACACTTACTGAGTTACTGTACACCAACACACTACTTACAGTACACTAACACATCACACTTACTGAGTTACTGTACACCAACACACTACTTACAGTACACTAACACATCACACTTACTGAGTTACTGTACACCAACACACTACTTACAGTACACTAACACATTACGCTTACTGAGTTACTGTACGCCAACACACTACTTACAGTACACTAACACATTACGCTTACTGAGTTACTGTACGCCAACACACTACTTACAGTACACTAACACACTACACTTACTGAGTTACTGTACACCAACACGCTACTTACAGTACACTAACGCGTTACACTTACTGAGTTACTGTACACCAACACGCTACTTACAGTACACTAACGCATTACACTTACTGAGTTACTGTACACCAACACTACTTACAGTACACTAACGCATTACACTTACTGAGTTATTGTACCCAACACACTACTTACAGCACACTAACGCGTTACACTTACTGAGTTACTGTACACCAACACGCTACTTACAGTACACTAACGCATTACACTTACTGAGTTACTGTACACCAACACTACTTACAGTACACTAACGCATTACACTTACTGAGTTATTGTACCCAACACACTACTTACAGTACACTAACGCGTTACACTTACTGAGTTACTGTACACCAACACGCTACTTACAGTACACTAACGCATTACACTTACTGAGTTACTGTACACCAACACTACTTACAGTACACTAACGCATTACACTTACTGAGTTATTGTACCCAACACACTACTTACAGTACACTATCACATTACACTTACTGAGTTACTGTACACCAACACGCTACTTACAGTACACTAACACATTACACTTACTGAGTTACTGTACACTAACACTATTTACAGTACACTAATGTATTACATTTACTGAGTTACTGTACACCAACACACTACTTACAGTACACTAACACATTACACTTACTGAGTTACTGTACACCAACACACTACTTACAGTACACTAACGCATTACACTTACTGAGTTACTGTACACCAACACACTACTTACATTACACTAACACATTACACTTACTGAGTTACTGTACAGCAACACGCTACCTACAGTACACTAACACATTACACTTACTGAGTTACTGTACACCAACACGCTACTTACAGTACACTAACACATTACACTTACTGAGTTACTGTACACCAACACGCTACTTACATTACACTAACACATTACACTTACTGAGTTACTGTACACCAACACACTACTTACAGTACACTACCGCATTACACTTACTGAGTTACTGTCCACCAACACGCTACTTACAGCACACTAACACATTACACTTACTGAGTTACTGTACACCAACACACTACTTACAGTACACTAACGCATTACACTTACTGAGTTACTGTACACCAACACACTACTTACTGTACACTAACACACTACACTTACTGAGTTACTGTACACCAACACGCTACTTACAGCACACTAACACATTACACTTACTGAGTTACTGTACACCAACACGCTACTTACTGTACACTAACACACTACACTTACTGAGTTACTGTACACCAACACACTACTTACATTACACTAACACATTACACTTACTGAGTTACTGTACACCAACACGCTACCTACAGTACACTAACACATTACACTTACTGAGTTACTGTGCAACAACACACTACTTACAGTACACTAACACACTACACTTACTGAGTTACTGTCCACCAACACGCTACTTACAGCACACTAACACATTACACTTACTGAGTTACTGTACACCAACACGCTACTTACAGTACACTAACACATTACACTTACTGAGTTACTGCTCTTTTCCTCTCTTAAACAACTAAGCTGTTAATAATACTGTTGTCTAGAGGCACCAATATTGAAAACAATATTCTGCCCACAACACAACTTGGTTCAGCAAAACTGCAGCTTCCTTTTTTTTTTACACAGAGAACGATTTTTATTGGTCAACAACATCAAACATTAAAAATCAGATTGTGTAGGTGTAAGGTCAGTTAAGAATTTCCGTGACAGTTTTGACTAATGGATCATACGGGATTATACCTTCTTTTCTTCAGTGATTTTGGCGTAAAACGTCTTCGTACTTAAGGTGTTAAGTTATTGCAAACCGACAGAGAACTCATGTGTGTTTGTATAGAACAGGAGAAACCTTTTTATTTATTTGCTTTGTTTAAACATATCTCCAGTAAGCAGTGTTTTTTTCCTGTATCCTAAGAAACAAGTGAAACACACAGTCCCTCTGACTCACTGTTAACTTAGCAGTCTAGTAGAAACATTGCAGGCTCAGCATCAAACTCCATGCCTTTACTCACCAACAGCACCACCAGAAGTAGAAAGCAGCTGTGCTATGTTAATGACCGGTTTGGCTTTGTCGTTTGAGCATGTGATGGTAGTCATAATTTTTGGCAGAATCTTCAGCTATCGTAGTGTTTACTCTTTGTTTCAATGGCTACTTGTTCCTTAAATCATCTAATCACAAGCAGCATCATTAACATGATTGGCAAAAGTTTACAAAATGGCATCAGGGAGTGCTATTCTTTTAACCGTTCATGTTAGACAGATTTGACTTGACACTAGATTGACTCACTATCAGCTGATGTGGCATGACAAAACAGGACATGGCTAACTGGTTAGCATGCTGACTTACAATTTGATCATTCAGGTGGGTGAAGGCAGTGTTAAGAGTCTTGCCCATGGACCCTTACTGGTATAGCAGAGGGTGCCTACCTAGCTAGGGAATCAAATCCCCAGTCTACAGCACAAGAGGCAGGTGTTGCCCACTACACTATACCAATATTTCTTCACATTCTGTTGATGGTTTTATTCGTTTTGGATTGTTAACATAAACATCTTACCATTTACACCGTTTCTGCAATAAGACATTCTTAACTGAATATTAATTTGGAGCCTGGGAAAAAAAAGTTGTGCCTACTTACATAGACTGTGTGCAGTTCAGCTCTATAATCACCCTGTACCAAAAAAAGCAAACTGATAGTCCAGGGAGTTTATAGAAGAGTATATATGACACTGAGAATGATTAAAATAATGCATGCGTGTTCAAAAAACCCAGATACCGTCAAATGACAAAAGCAACTGAGCGGCAGTTCTGTTCTTGTCCACTAGAGGTCACTGTGTGTGGCGGTGCAGCTGAGAACAAAGGGCGATTCTCAGTCTCCTGCTTTTCCAATTTGTATTTCAAGTCTGTTTCATTTCTCTCTGAGGGCTATTCATCAGCCAAGTTCAAAGAGCGCTGCGTGCCTCCATTACTGTCTCCAACAACATCTCCCCAGTTAAAGAATCTTATTGGAATTATGCACAAAACTAAAAAAAGCACATTAGGCCAGAGCCATCCAGGCTTCAGGCGCACGGGCAGGCCTTACAGAGCGGCCGGCGCGCAAGAAGCAGAAGCAGTGACATCTTAAGCATCAGCAGTGCTGGTCGGCGTGTGGGGATTAGCGGCTAAGGGCCTTTACAGAGGCTCTTCTGTGTGGCCCAGATTACGCTCCTCATAATGGGGTTAAACTCTGCAGTCAGCACACGGCCGTGTGAGGGGCTTCAGCGTGTTGTGAGTGGGTTTAGCAGGCGAATAGATGGACAGAACTGGACAGAGCTAATGCCCAAGATTAGCACACACACAACCACACACACCAGACCATTACACTGCAGACGATGCAGAGAGAGGCTCGCGCTCGCCCCACACACAAAACAGGGGATTAGCTCTCTCCAGCAGTCTGTCTCTCTCTTTCTCCCTCTGTCTTTTCCTGTCTGTCTCTCTTACTCTTCTCTGTTTCTACCTCTTTCTTCTTTTCCTCTATCTTTCTATTCTATTCCCTCTCTTCTCTTTACTCTCTCTTTGTCTTTCTATACTTATTATCTCATTCTCTCATTCCATCTGTTTCTCCCTATTATTCCCTCTCATGATGTCGCTCTTTCTTCCCCTCTCTTTCTTCCTCTCCCCTCTCTCTCTCTCTTTCTCCTTTTCTACTCTGACTGTCTACACTTACTCTTCCTATCTCATTTTCTTTGTCCATTTCTTTCTCTGTTATTTCTTCTTACAATGTCCTTCTTTCTTTCTTTCTTTCTTTCTCTCTTTCTCTCTCTCTGTTTTTCTTTTTCTCTTTCTTCTCCCTTTTCTCTCTTTCTTTCTGTACTTACTGTTATTTTCTTATTCTCTCGGTTCATCTCTTTCTTCCTGTTATCTCCCTTTCCCTCTGCCTCTCTCTGTCTTTCTCTCTCTCTCTCTCTCTCTCTCTCTCTCTCTCTCTCTCTCTCTCTCTCTCTCTCTCTCTCTCTCTGTATTCCCGCTTTTCTTTCTGTCTTTCTATACTTACTGTTTCATTCCCTCCATCAGTCTCTTTCTCCCTTTTATTCCTCTTCATGGTGTCCTTCTTTCTCCTCCTTCTCCGTCTTTTTCTCTGTCTCACTCTCTCGTGTGTTTTCTTTCTTCTCCATTTTCTCTCTCTGTCTTGCCCTCTATTTACTCTTACACTATCTCGTTCTCTCTGTCCATCTCTTTCTCCCTGTTACCCACCTCCTTCTTTCTTTCTCCTTCGCCCTCTCTATTGGTTTCTCCTCCACCGTGTCTCTCTGTCACTCTGTCAAAGTCAGAAAGAGAGAGGAAGACAGGGAGAGAGATGAAGGGGTGGTAGAGAGAGGTTAGAGCAGGGCGGGGGTCAGTGTTGGGGGGCTTTGGTGGGGTTGGGATGGTGAAGGTAATCCTGAGGGATCGGGTCTAATCTGCCACGGATACACGCTGAATGGAGCAGCCGAGAAGGCCCGAAACTGGATTACTGCTCAAGGGCCGCATTAACGGCGCGGCCTTATCGCCTAAATACGGCAAAAACAGCTTTACTCACTGTGCAGTCTCTCCCTCTCTCTCTCCCTCTCTCTCTCCCTCTCTGCAGTGTATCCACGAGAGAGTGGCAGAAGGAGAAAGCGGAAAAAAGAAAGGCAGGGAGTCTATAAATACTGGCTTGTGTAAAAGAAGCTCTGTGTAAGCATGGCATGAGCACGCTGCTCTCTTTTCTGCCTGGACTGCAAGAAAAAGAAAGAAAGAAGAAGAAGATTTGAGCAAGTGGACACGAATTAAAAGCAGATAAACATGTCTAATATTTCAAATTGTGAGATTATTAAGATTATTAAAGCCGTGTCTAGAGATTTACTCGTTTACTGTATGGCGTAATGACCTCTAATCACAGATCCTGGTGCTCCTTTTAGGAAATGAAAGCTTGAGGGGAGAGAAATGATCTGTCATGTTAAATGAGTAAACGTGTCTGTAAATAAGTCTGTCTAGAAACAGTCCTGATCGTCTCACAATAATCTCATCATGAGGAATATGAACCACATTGCTCACATATCAGACACTTCCACTCGTCGTGTTTTTGTCTCAGTGGGCAGAGTGTCAGTGATGGGCTCTGTATTCCAGCAGTGAGTGACGGGCCTTTTGGAGTCAGGACGGTCGATTAGCGGAGATATCAAATCTCCGAGCTGTGTCCGCTAATGCGCTTCTGTCGCATTTAGCCGTCTAAACTCAATTACCATCACGCCTTACATGATTAGTGCGGGAAGAGAAGTAATAGTCACTTAGTTTGTGGGTATGTGAGCCGCCGTCGCTCAGGCTTGTTCACATGCTGTCCGTCTGATCAACCGCTCATGCAAAAGTTGAAGTGGAATCACTTATCAGTTATTAATATATTTGGTTTATACAGTGATCATTTCTACATTATAGATTTAGGCCTAGTTTATATTAATAAAAAATTAAATAATCATTCATTTTACATTTCAGAACGTTCTCTGATGTTTTGCATTGAAAGTATGTGAGTTTGGTTAGGGTGGAAAATGCCCAGGTGCAGTTCTACACGCCTGTCTACACCCTGTGAATTGGTTTTGTTGGAGAGCTCATGAGTACTTGAGTATGAGTTCTACTCTGATTGGCTGGTTTAAGGTGAGACACCACATTGACCACATAGAAGCAACTTAGCGACCAGAAACTATTTTCCTTCCGTCTTAAATGGTGCTACAGCTACATTCTGATGCCTTAAATAAAAGTGATGGCATTTAAGGTGGAACGGAACATTGGATTGAGAAGTGAACAGGAAGCCAGTTTCAACCTCATTGCAACCGACCGTTGGGTTCCTGGAAAAGTTCCTTTCACAGCTTGGAAGGATGAATTTCTGCACGTAGTGCCATCTTAGTTGCTCTGAAGTCATTGTATGTGAATTTTGAAGGTGAAAATGTTAATGAGTTGAATCTGTTATAGTAAATTTTAGAGTTTTGGAATCAGCCTGTTTTACTGTCCACTTGCAAATGCGGGATTTGTATTTGAAGGAGGAACAACAGTGTTAGGGGTTTGCTGTATGTGAATTCTGTATACCGAACTCTCTTTATATAATGGATATCGACGTAAATACAGGTTTCCTTTAACCTGAAACATGTATAAACTACAATATAACATTTTCAAATGTTTTACCCAATATTTCAGGTATTAAAGAAAAAATATCTGATTTGAATCCAGTGTAATTAATACTATAGTGAATGGTGTGTCTGGAATTAGTGTCTGGAATTAGTACAAATGACACACAGGTCATGAGGTAGTTCCCATTTTCTGCATTTTCTGTGAATTCATACTAATTTGTCTTGTGATCTTAAGATAACCAAATATAAATATATATTTCAGGATCAGACTGGGGTTTTCTAGTGATCTTAAAATAGCTACCATTGTTTTCTTGAGATCACCACTAACATTTCTTGCGATCTCAACATAGTGGAAGTTCATTTCTCAAGTTTACAGCTTATTTTTCGTGTGATCTGAAGATAATGAACGTTGTTTTTTTTTTTGTTTTTTTGGAGAACTGATCGTGAGATCACAACAAACTTGCCTTAATCTAAAAAAAACTTGCCATTTTGAGAAAACAACCTTCCAGAAAATGTAAACTGCCTAATGCTGTGTTTGGACTTCCACAGTATATTCCCATTCATATTCCCATACTGTTTAAATGTAAGTTATTATCGCTGCAGATAAAAGGTTCTTTGTTTTCAATAACAGAAAGCCAATATTGTCACAGACGCATCTATAATATAAATCTAATATGACACTACTCCTCTACAGCTTCATAACTCATTCCTATGAATCCTTTAGAAATGGATAAAGAGATTTGTAGAAGTTTCTATAATGATTGAGAATGACGTTATAACAACATTACCATCCAGAATGAAGGCCTCAGATATGGGTAAGTGATGATTAAGCCTTGAAGCTGATACCAAGACATGAATAGAGATTTTTAAAACTTGAAAAGTTGAATTAAGTTGAATTAAACATCTGAAGATGTCTTCGGGTGTCTAGCTTACCCAGAATACATTTCTATTAAATACAACACAAGTAATTATTAAGATGACACATGACCCATAAATACAATGTTACTTGTTAATAACGTTGCTGTCCAATGAAAAATCTCCATTTATGTCAGTTTTTACTTTTATGTATCATTTGAACACAGCAGCTGCTGTTTACACTGTGTGAAAAATACATGATGAATACAATAAACAGAAATAGCTCATTATGACTTGAAGAAAAGTCTGGTTCCATTGACTTACATTCAAATTAAATAAGGTTTTTACCCTCTCCTGTAAAGTTGCCATTTTGGAGATCCATTTTTTCTTTGGACAGCGACAGTAAGATATACTAGCGGCAGAAATAATGTTCCAGTTCATGTTCGAGTTGATGAAGATGGTAAACTGAGAGTGTCTAAGGTCATTTACTATAACATTCATTCTCAACGCTCTACAGCTTTCTTAGGCTTTCTGGAATCAATCTGCCTTTCATTATAGAACATCTACGCCTTCCTCCTCACTTACAGTTCCTACAAATGAGTTGAAACCTATGAGGTTGTCTCACTAAAATAGATCTACTTATCTACTGTATGTGTAACTGTAAGAAAATGGTCTTTTATATGAATGAAAATGATGGTTGTACATTTCAGCGTATGTGTATGAATACGCATTCACTGAGCACATAGAGCGCTTATTGATGAATATCTCGAGGGGGGGAAGACACAAGCGCATGTTTCGTGCATCCCTGTGGTCACAAAGACATTCACACACACAGAGATGCTTGTACGGCTGGTACGTAGTGATTTCCGCGAGACTGAAGCCGGCAACAATTATCTCTTTTCCTCAAAACTGCCTGGAGATGTCAGAACCTTCGATCTGTCGATTGATACACTCCCAATGACTCTGACAAACATAAACAAGCAGCAAACACCCAGCACTCCTCACGCACCCTCACAAACACATGAGGGCCACATCCTCAACCACAGGCCACAGAGAGAGAGAGAGAGAGAGAGAGAGGGAGAGAGAGAGAGGGAGACAGAGATGCTCTTAATGTTTATGTTTTGCAGATTAGCAATGATGAAAGAATGTCTTTTCATGTCTGGGCTGGAGGCCCCACCCGCACACGCGCACACGCACACACACACACACACACACACACACACACACACACACACACACACACACACACACACACACACACACACACACACACACACACAGAGCTCCGCTCCACACAAGAGAGACCTCCCCTAGTCTCTCTCTCACTCTCCCTCTCTCTGTCTCTCTCTCTTTATTCTTTCTGTTAAAGTCTCTCTCTCTGTCTCTCTGTCTCTCTCTCTTTATTCTTTCTGTTAAAGTCTCTCTCTCTGTCTCTCTCTCTTTATTCTTTCTGTTTGAGTCTCTCTCTCTGTCTCTCTCTCTCTCTCGCTCTCTCTCTCTCTCTTTATTCTTTCTGTTACAGTCTCTCTCTCTCTGTCTCTCTGTCTCTCTCTCTGTCTCTCTGTCTCTCTCTCTCTCGCTCTGTCTCTCTCTCTTTATTCTTTCTGTTACAGTCTCTCTCTCTGTCTCTGTCTCTCTCTCTCTCTCTGTCTCTCTCTCTCTCTCTTTCTTTATTCTTTCTATTAGAGTCTCTCTTTCTGTCTCTCTCTCTCTCTCTCTCTCTCTCTCTCTCTCTCTCTCTCTCTCTCTCTCTCTCTCTCTCTCTCTCTCTCTCTCTCTCTCTCTCTCTGTCAGAGTCTCTCTCTCTCTCACTCTTTGACAGTGTCTCTTTCTCTCTTTATCTGTCTCTCTCTTTCCTCCATTTTCTCTCTTTCCCAGAGACATATTCTTGAATGGCTTCCTTTCCTTCTCTCTGCTTCTCTCTCTCTCTCCCTCTCTCTCTTTACTCTTCCTGTCAGTCTGCCTCTCTCTTTCCTCTTTCTGGCAGTGTCTCTTTCTCTGTCTTTCTCTCTTCCCTCCATTTATCTCTCTTTCCCAGAGACATATTCCAGATCAGTTTCTTCCTTTCCTTCTCTCTTCCTTCTGTCTTTCTCTCTTACTCCTCTCTGTCAGTGTATTCAAGTCTCTGTTCCTCTCTTTCTTCCTGTCTGTCTCTTTCTCTCTCTCACTCTCTGTCTTTTTCTCTCCCTCTCACTCCATTCTGCTCTCTCTCACTCACTCCCTCTCTCACTCCCTCCCCACCTCTCTTTACCTCTCTGTCTCTCACCTCTCTTTCTTTCTTTTAGGGTATTTCTCTCTTTCTCCCTCTCTTTCTCTCTCTGTCTGTGCTGTTACTCGTCCTTTGAAATGTCACCCCTGTCCCAACCAGGATTGTCTTCTCACTGACATTTATCCAAGTTCATATGAAAGACACTTATTGTTCGCTGCTGTATGACTGCTCTCTCCCTCTTTTTCTTCTTTTCCCTCGCTTCTCTCTCTTCGATTTCTCCCCTTTCCCTCCCTCTTTCTCTCTTTCCCAGAGAAATATTCTTGGATGGTTTCTTCCTTTCCTTCTCTCTCTCTCCCTCTCTCTCCCTTTTCTTTCTCTCTTTTTCTCTCTCTCTCTCTCTCTCTCTCTCTCTCTCCTTTTGTGGTGACAGGATTTGTAATGTGATTTATTCATGTTGGGTTATAGTGCCAGAAGCCACTGCTATCCCACTTTCTCCCTTTCTCTTTGTCCCTCTCTCCCTCTCTTCTCTCCCTCCCTCTCTCTCTCTTTCTCGCTCTCTCTGCTTAGCTGAGCTTTAGCTGCGCCTCTGCTGTGGGTTCCAACCACTCCGGATGGGATTCCATCCCTTCCCCGATTCTCCCTCTCTCATGACCGCATATCTCTGGCTGATTTGGCTACGGGAATCCTCCGGCTGATGGAGGGACATTCTCGGGCAATTTGTTTCCCATTATTTTTACTTACTAGAAACGGCTTCCAAACAAAACACGATTAGCGCCGGCCAAGAGGGCCCGAGTGAGCGAGGCCAGAGCTCCCCCACCGCCTCTCTGCTGCTCTGACTCAAGCGCAGCCTTTCAGAGAAGTCATAGAAGCCATCCACCATGAATCATTAAAGTTTAGATCCAGTGGTCTTCATGAGTCACATTGAAACAGACCTTACGCCCCTGTAAAGCTGGAGTGTTAATGGGCCAGGATTAAGCTGCACTCTCTGTAGAGTTTCAGGATACTGGGAGCTGTTGGCTTGTATTCACTAAGAGTCCCAGTGTGGGAGTTCTGTTTCTGGATCGCTTCAGTTTCCTGTATTAAATGAATGACAGAGACCTTTAAAAGTGAGAAAAGGCTCATCTGAGATCAGCGCTCCTGTTCTAGAAATCTGAACACTGTAAGGCGACAAAGGTGTATGACACAAGGGTGTGCTACAACTCAGCTTCAGTTGCACGTTAGTGATGAGTCAGGGTTATTTCTCCTCTGAGACCTGACACCAGCTTTTGTTGAGTCAAAGAGCGGCTCTTATTGAAACCCATGTCGCAAGGCAACATTTCCCCAGGCTGATTCATTTAACCAATCTGCTGCTTTGCATTGTTCAGAAGTATCTCCTTCACATAATTCCTGTTTTCCATGAACTTTCCTGCCAGGCTCCTGAACTCTGCATCTGCGTCATAAATGCATAACAGCGCTCATTCACTGGACGATACGCACACATGGTTCTACATATGCCAACCTAAAGATTTTACCATGTCGTTAGCTTCCACCGTGCACCTTCATCCCACCTCACTACGTCCCCCCGCCCTGAGGCCCACTTAAACCATGGAGGTCTGGCTCTATCCTATGTTTCAAAAGTCACTAAAGGGTTAACCTACAAACACAATATATGGACATGCGAACAAATCAAGTTTACATTTACATTTACATTTAAGACATTTAGCAGACGCTCTTATCCAGAGCGACTTACAACCGTGCTTAGTGTTCCGTTGGATAATATTCCAGCTAGTGCAGGAAGTTTTAGAGTGTCCAAACAGGGGCCCGTGCTGGTTCCTAGAGATTAATATACAGACACAGAGCAAGTAAAGCATCACCTGGCGACCCCAGCCCAGTGCTCATACCTATAGAGGAGAAAAGGTCATTAAAGTGCAACACAATACACACAATTTACACCTCTACTAGCGCTCACTCACTTAAGTGCATTACGAAGAGATGGGTCTTCAGTCTGTGTTTGAAGACCGCAAGAGACTCCGCTGTTCTGACGCCCAGTGGGAGTTCATTCCACCATCTGGGAGCCAGGACAGAGAAGAGTCTGGACGCTTGTCTTCCATGTGGGATGGTGGTTCGAGACGAGCTGTACTTGAAGCTCGAAGGGCTCGAGGTACAGATCGACTCTTCACCATTGCCATAAGGTAGGGAGGCGCTGGTCCATTCTTGGCTTTGTAGGCCAGCATCAGAGTTTTAAATCTGATGCGGGCAACAACAGGAAGCCAGTGAAGGGAGCGCAGCAGTGGAGTCACGTGGGTTCCGCCCAACAAATCCGTGTGTGGAGGCACTGCGGCCAGCGCCAAGATTAACAGTTCAGTTCACTGTGTATCACATGTTAGGAAGGCCTGGTGTCACTCCACCTCCACCCCTACCACGAAACCTACAGGAACTGTGAGAGTTTTCAAGCTGCATGGGATGGATTATTACAGGACACCCTTAGAAACCTCTACAACTTCATGCAAAGACGTCTGGCATGTTGTGTTAGTAAACATGGTAGCCCAACACCATACTGAGAGACACTACTTCTGTATGTGTAGCTCAATAAATATTACCCATATCAGTCTAAATTGATCATCATGTATTGCTCCTGGTAACCTTTATCTTCCTTCCTAAAAGCATTGCAACCTGAGACCCCCTTCTGGGTTCAGCTATTCTTTTGATGATCAGTGTAAATTCAAGGAAAAGTCATTGTGTAGCCATTTGACCTACAACTGGTAAGCATCTGTCTATAGTGTTCTTACTAAAGATGCAGCACTGATCTGCCTCAGAGAAGCTTGGTTCAGCCTTTTGACCCTACATAGCCTTTATAGTATTCTGTAACATACTTGTTAACCTGACAACTTGCTCAGTTTTTCAATGGATTGATGATTTTTACTCATTTCTCAAACCAAAGACAGAAAAGAAGAGGTGCAAGAGCTCAGTGAACCTGTGGAAGACCTACCAAACTAGAAAAGAAGGACTGTTAAACCTCCTGTTGGCTTTAAAGCAGCAGTGCTGCTGCGGCGAGTGGGTTATCAGCCAGCCAACTACCCGGACTAACCAACAAACGTGTCACCCCCAGGTACATGGGATTATGCACTCTGACTAGAACCAGTTCAGTGTAATTGGAACAGACTTGTATATCATAATCTTACCCAAAACAATGACATCACATCTGTACTACCACACTACTACACAATTACTCAATTTCTGGAACCCGTCTGTGATTTTGGTGTAATTTAGTTAAATGTTTTTGGGATGTACATGATTTCCTGTTAGCCAAAATAATGATCTACTTTGTCGGAGCTTGTACCTCATAGTTACTTGGGAACTATTATGCTTCTTCCATCTTTTCCCTTTCCTTTACTGTGTTATGTAACTTTTTGTGCTGCTAAATGTTCTGTAAAGTCATAAAGCCCAAAGTACACACCAGAGGGAAAGACTCTTTTCCACAGAAACCACTTTTCTCAGCTGCCTGAAAGGCCTCACTGCAATTCAGGCCTTTTTCTCTGTTACAAAGTGACATCATCTCATAACACAGTCCTTAGTGCCCACCTACTGGAAAGTTTAACACACCCTCACACAGCACAGAGAAAGCTAAAACAGCAAAAGCTAACTTTGTCAAACGTCCTGCACAAGGCTAGTTTGCGAACATGGATCTGCTAACTTGTTTTACCAGGCGTTCAGGATGGAACTCTGTTTTAAACTGGTATGGCTGAGTGGGTGAGCTGACCAATTATCGCACATTGGGCTCATCAGGAAGTGCGGCCCAAAGACACAGGAGCTCTAAGAGAGTCTTTCAGACAGAGTGTGAATACAGATGTACAGTATGACAAAAATATTGTGTTTTGTGAAAACTGAGGCATGTGAATCTACTCGAAGGGACCACCAAAACAAGAAAATGAACTTTGAAACTGAGCATAAATGATCCCGTTTAATACCTAAAACTTAGGGGACTGTAAATAGAAAAAAGTGCTACCATAGCTTTTAAATGGAATATCCAATCATATCCACACACGTTTGCTAACACATTTGTTTCCTGCAGGTTTGTTTTGGTTCCAATCCCATTTTGAAAAAATGCTTGCCTCTACAAGTCATGCTGAAATTGTGTTTATCTTTGGTTGGCTATTTGCATATCAGTCAGATGGCTCCAGCTATGTTAAGCAACACGAACCAAACAGACTCACAACAGGAAGCGTGATGTTTTGTGGGTGAGGGTGAGGTGACACCAGTCAATGTTAACCAGCTATTTTATATTCTCAGATAACTATGGTTTGCTATACCTATAACGTTTACACATGCATATCTGTCTAACATTAACTGAACATATGCAGCACATGTGTTTATTCTGTTTCAGTGTCGAATATGACAAAAATATGCAAACTTATAAAGCGGTATTACATTTCCAGTTAGCTCAGACTTGTGTACAAACCCTATATTCCATGATGGTAGACCTTTGCTTTCTTTGGGTCATGATGGAAAATCAAGATGCATCTCGAGATATGACTCCCTGAACTCTCTGGTTCTCACCAGTAAAATCCAGGGTTGGAATTGCTGAAGAAACTTCCCTCAACCCTTTTCAGGATTGAAATGGCCTTCAAGAGGGCAACAGGGATTACCCTGAGGGCAAGTGGTGTAGAGGGGAAATGTGGTAGCTCCTTTTTTATTTCCATAATTGGAGTGTGGTTCTGGAAGCGCCCTGCCGGTTGTGGTTACCTAATTCAGATATCATACGGCACGCCCTGGATGCGTTTGGACCCGCTCACTCTGGGAATCACCTTATCAAGTTTGCCGGAGACTTTGTCTGTCACAGGCTTTCCAACCAGGATAAGCATCTCACACTCCAAGTTTATCCTGGGACTTTTAGATCTGTGGGATTGGGATTGTACTTGAAGCTTGACGAATAGGTGTGTCAGGTGTATGTGTGTGTATTTGTGAGTGTGTATGTGTTATAAACCACCAGAACAGTGTAATTATCCCCCGATTGTCTGGATAACAGCGTGTGGACCAGAGGACGCAGGGCAGCCATGCTCTGAGGGAGATGCCCTTTGCTGTTCATCTGAGACCTGTTATGTAGTTTCTCGCAACGTGGTAATGAACGTCAGCGTGTTAATGAAAGCCACTTGGTCTTGGATGAGTGTGAAAGGAGAAACAGAGCCAGATTGTGCTGCGGTGACTCAGAGCAAGAGCGATCCAGGGAGAGAGAGGCCTAGAGGGTCTTCTGGCCGGCTGCAGGCTGTGATATATGAGTCCCGACAGGCACCGACACCTCGTCTGCCGTATAGGTTCAGGGGTTGTTTAGACATCGTCCCAATATGCCAGGATCTGTGATTCACGCCTTTTGGAAAGACGGTGTCAGATTACAAAGTCCTGCCGTGTCCTTTTGACCTTCAGAGGAGACATAAGGAATGGAGTGGTGCAATGGTTGTTTGTGTATGCCGATTGAAATTCATTTCAATAAACCGGAGTCTCTTTAAACTGAAGTGAATGTTAGCCAACATTAGTCAGTGTTTACTATCCTCTGGAGTCATCCACACAAAAGAGGCATCAGTTGAACAGTTTAAAGTTTCTCCTGTTGTTTTCACTAAGAGGGTTTAAAAGTGCAATTTCTAAGATTTTCAGTTTACAGATATGCCAAAATAAACTAAAATCATCATTAGAGTGTGAAGAAATAACTGTTTTGAAGATTATGTCAAAAACATATGTTGCAGAGACGCTGCAAGTTACACAATTAGCTCCAGCCTATTCGTCTTGCACTTTTAAATAAAGCTAGAATTAGACCTAGAGGTAAAACTATACACTGAGTGTTGACTGGTTACAATGGTTACAATTCTAACTAATCTTAATTAAACATGTTATAATACATGTTTTCATGTTAAGTACAGTTAAACAGTACATGTTTACTTAACATTAGTTAATCACTGTTCATGTACTGTTATTTGCTTCCTGATAGTTGACATTACTGTTCATATTAACTAGGCATAATTTCATATTATTTATACTTGATACATAATACTTGAAGTAAACTTAGTAGATTATAACATTTAAATTTAAATTTAAACCAAAAATATGAATTAGTCTGCAACAGCCAGTTTCTGTCCAATATGAGAGGATGAAGAAGAAGTCCTGCTGCCCCAACAGCATATTCCAGCCATTCCAGTTATTTATGTTGATGCTTTGGCTCCCAGTGAGATCACATGAAAGCAAGAGTAAGCACAATGATGGCTGAAGCTCTTGTCAAGCAACCATTATGGTGATACCCTGGTGATATCTCGCCCCCCATTGTTTGGAGTATAAATTAAAATTGCATAGTCTTACAAATAATGTTATATATACCATGGGGGGACTAAAAACGATAAAGCAAGACTTTTACAGGGGGAATGTAGATGTGGGGGTCTAACAGGTGGCTCGTCTTCAGGTATATAACTCAGAATGAACTGTAAACTGTTCACAGCAGACATGCACATGTTTCAGCGTGCAGGTTTGTACATGCTTAAGCTGAGTAGATGATCAGCTCCCGAGAGGCCTATAACGAATACAACAAGCTTGAATATAAGCTTTGCTATGTGTGGTTTAGGGAAGGAGGGCTTCATGAGTGAACGTAGCTATATTCTCAGTGTTAGAAGAGATTGTATGCGATATGTTTTGCTGAACCCTAAAATGCAGCCAGTTTGGATCATTATACCAACACTACTAGAAAAGCATAAAATGAATAACATGGCTTGCTAGTAAATGATATGTCAATCTACTGAAAGTAAAAGTCATGACTAACAGTTCCCAATATAATGCTTTCCAAATATATTCATAAGATGCTATTGAGTATGGCAGTAAAGAAGAAATCAGTGTTGTAATGCTCTATAACCAAGGTCCTGTTGTATTTTCTGGACACTATGTAGAACCATCACAACATTTTTTACCAGGTTAGCTATGATTGAATCAACACACGCACTTTGTAGTATTCATTAAAAACTTTGTGTTTTAATTTAATTTAGTAATTTATTTTTGGCTAACTGAACTGAGCAGACATTTTAACATGTTTTGACCTTATGAAATATATATATCATATATATATATATATATATATATATATATATATATATATATATATATATATATATATATATATATATATATATTCCTCATAATATGGCATAAAGCAAGAACATATGTACAGTATATATATATATATAGATGTAGGGCTGCCCTCTAGAAGTCGATGAGTCGAATCGTCAGTCAGAGACCCCGTAAAACAGACTAAAGCTTACAAAAATAGAATTTTAAGAATGTACAAAGGCACTTTATTAATTATTAAAAGGGAATAATAAATATATATGTAAGTTCTAGCTGAGCTGTGACACATGCTTGCTAAAAAATTAAATCCACGTGACGGCGTGCGCTGGCGGTTCACTGCTGAAGGAAGCTAAAGCTGTGAAGATGAGAAACACTGGAGGAACGATGTCTCAGAAAAAGCCTGGAGTCTGGAGAAGCTTTCGAAGAAGACAACCTGAACAAATGAAACCTAACTCTGGTCATTTAGTCAGACATCGAACACTGCTTCAAACGAGGGAGCTGACTTTCATTTTAGGCATGATGTCTGTTTGCGGTGAAGGAAAAACAGAGCGAAGACGTTGATATTATTATAATTCCATTATTTTAGAACCTAAATATTTCTATTTAGTCGTCTACAGCTAAGATGATTTTTATTTAAGGACAAGTACAGTCCCTTAATATGCCTGCCGATAAACGAGAAATAATTATTTCAGCGCGGGTATTAATACCCTATAAATAATTTAAATATTGAGATAATGTACATGGAGAAAAAAACACAAACGAATAATCGAATCATCGGCCAGAACGGGCGAATCCGATTCGACTGGCAAAAAAAAGAGTCGGGTACAGCCCTATATGTATGCCATAGCAATTTGCAAATGCATTTAAAATAAATGTAAAAAGTTATGAATAAAGTGCATAATCATAATTATGCAAATTATAACTGTAACCAAAACCAAGAGGTTCCAAAAAAGTGGAAGTGAAATCATATTCAAGCAAAACTGATCAATGCATAAACTATAATTAAATTATACAGTATAATAAGACATTAAATATGGTCAACCTGGAAATGTCATAAGGTGTTGCATTAACAGTAAAGGTATTATTACATGGTCTATTATGACATCATATTGCATTTTTGGACAAGTCCTGTTTTGGCCAAGGGCCAAGGGTTATTACACACAACTGTGTACTACAATGCATTATTTGAAGGCTAGATTTTAGGACACATGCATAACCACTGAATTAATTATAATGCATTGCATCAGATTTTATGTACAGCTTTTACCGGTACAGTACCATCACAGAAGAATGTTTGATGAATTTTGATGACGTTGACACAGGAGTAGGGCAGTGTGTATTGCCGCATCAATGAAGGTCATGGATTCTGCTAGTGACCTTTTTATAATAACACCAGCAGACTCTGAGGTCCAGACCTGGGTCCAGACCTGGACCTCAGAGTTTAAGTCAAGACCGAAATTCATTGAATTCAATATTGTATATAACTGTAAATCTTTATCCTTGTATTTGGCTTGTCTTGCTATCCGGCATCACCCAGAAAAGGACGGGTTTCCCCTTTGCGTCTTGGTTCCTCTCAAAGTTTCTTTCTCTTGCTCTGAGGAAGTTTTTCCTTGCCCCTGGTTTGCTCATTCTCTGTAAAGCTGCATTGTGACAATATCTGTTTAAAAGGTCATGCATAAATAAATTGGTACTTTGGTAGTAGTGGAGGCCAAGTCAAGATTAAGATTATAGATTATAAAAATTCACTGTATAACATATTTTGTCAAAAAAGTGATAGTAAGGACTTCTCCAGGTCTACCTAAATAGGCACAAAATCAACAGAATATAAAACAAACAACAAACATCAATTTTTAATATATAAAATAGAAACATTCCTATCTGCCTGGTTAAGCCATCATGGAAAGGACCAGTGAGATCCCCAACCAGCAGCAAACCGATTCTGTTTAAACACACAGAGCAGGGGTCATGAACTGAAAAAACTTGGGGGGCACAAGCCAGGTGGTCTTCTTTAAGAGAGACAGGTAGAAGAAGTGCAGGGAAAAAGTCTCCTGGGTTTTTTCCTCCTCAAGTATGAATTTCAGCCACATATATGCACTCATTTATGTGCATCTAAGAGTCAGAGCTTAGCAAGTCTTCTGTCCTCCCAAACCACTACTTCTACTACTGATGATTATGATGATGATTATTGTTATTATCATTAGTGTAGTATAAACACATAGAGCATCTAATAAACATTTTACCGTTCGCTTGAATGAACTTACATTTGACATGGGGCTGTTATTATGACATAATTGGCGTTTCTGTGGAACACAAGTGAAGTTTTGAGAGTAAAGTGCCAAGCAGCTCTATTCTTAGTTCTCTGGTATACCCATGAGCCGGTTTTTGAGACCCCTGATTTAGAGAAAGGACTGTTTTATTCTTTTTTGTAGTAACAGAAAAAATGGCAATGCACTCAGATGATGTCAACAACAATGTCTCTGAAAGACCCTTATATCAACATTAAAAGGTCTGATGTCATATTGTATATGCCCGGTTCTAAAGAGGTGGCTGAGATGGCTTGTCTCCATCCTGAAATCTTCTTGGCCAACATAACATTGGCTTCCACCTTGCTGCGGGGCAGGTGTTTGAACGCATAAGAGGAGAGTTATTTTGCTATTGCTCAGGTTTTCTTATCATGAGTGATCACACAGTCAATGTGCAGTACACGCACCCTTCTCTAGCTCACACGTTTGCACTGCCACCCTGGCAAAACTCCCTGGCACCCCTTTTGCCACCCAAGGTAAATTTTTCTAAAACTGCTGCTTCTATTGTCATGACTGGCATGAACACTTACTGCTTTATAAATATGTTATAACCATGTTATTCAATGGTAATGCATGTGTATTGAAGTCCATAAAGCGTTCCCAACAATTCCTGCCAAAATACAGTAAGTATTGATGTAGTGTATTTTCATTATGTGTAACTGAATGAATCACGTAAATTCAAAGCACAGATTCTTTCGGATCATATTAACTCTGTTGGAAAAATGAGACAAACAAATAAATCAAACAAAGACGTTTGGTGAATCAAACAAAAACAAACCACATGGTTTGTTACATACAATAATATGTGAACTTTTGACATTTTGTATATTTTATTATGCTATGAGAAGGACATTCCTCAAACGCTAAACAAGGAAGCCGGAACGCTTCATGCTTCATCAATCAAAAACCACTGGACGACATTTATGACACAGTATATGCGTTTTCTCAGATCACAATACCTTCTGCTTTGCCACAGCTGTAGCTCATATCATAACAATGTGGCAGGCCATCCAGCGCCTGTGTGTGTGTTTTCCTGGCAGCGTTGTGCTTGACGTCTCTCCGGGTGTAGGGGCTCCGATGGCCTTGCCGTTGACCCCTCTGCATGTTCCTGTCCAGGAGCTGAACCGTGGCCTGAGCGCCCTTATCTGGTCAAACTGGGCGGCGGGGGGAGCCTTTGAAGCCATGCTCATGTGGAGATGCAATCAGCCGGGCCAGCTGTAGGGCCAGCAAACATCTCTGAAGCCCAGCCTCGCTATCCAGAGGAGCATCCTCTCTCAGGCGTTTTCCGAGCACTCATCACACACTCTTTTGCCGTGGGAGAGGCCCACCGGCTCATCCTGAGAAGTCACGCTAGGGTCGGGGCGTGAAATGCCCCCCCCCCCTTTCCGCTCTCCGATCGCAGGGAACATGTGGAGAATTTTGACCTGATAAAGCCTTATCAGCCTCCTGGAATCTTGTTTTCCAAAATTTCTATCCTGGACAGAAAAAAATAAATAAATATCATTATCTGAGAAACAATAAGGTCCCATGTGTAAACATCTTACCTACTTTGGTGAGACCGGCCCAAAGCCAGGAGAGTTGTGCTCTGAGAAGAATCTTTTGTACATTGTTACGTTTATTTATTTATTATTATTTCATTTTATTTAAACAGAAATATTAGTGCACTCATTGACATTGTTTCACTCCATACTAGATTATTATTTTTGACCACTCACAAGCCTCCTCGCATTGCCATGCTTGATGGCAGGTGCACTTAGACGTCGATGCTGCACTCAACCCGCAGCCTGAAACCACTGCCGAACCTCATGTCAAGCATCCATTTACCCACAGGCCCAGGATGATGGTGTCCTGTCTCTCCACAGTGCTGGCTTATCAAGCATTCCACTACTTGCTACAGCTCTTCCACACTAAAGCCTTTGAGGTTTCATTTTCACTTTCTGTGGCATCCTTCTTTCCAGCACTGGTATCATGCCTTGCTGGCTGCCTCTGGCATCGAGCCTTACCATGCTGTCTTCTTCATTGAGCCTTACAGCCTCCACTGCAGTCTCTCTGGTCCTTCACTTTTGTGCCTGTTGACATGCTGTTCCACTCCAAACTGATGGAGAGCGCTGTTCCACTTCTGACACCACTGTAGCATCAGTGTAGAGCAAGACACAGAGGAGACCAAGATTCTGCTTTTTGCAATGCACAATGTAGAAAAGACATACATGACACAGATCTCACAGGGAGGTCCTCATTAGGCCTCCCCACCCTAGGGAGTAACATTCTTGCACCTGCACAAGCTAGATGGAGCAGAGAGTTTGATTAAACAGCTGGCAAATAGGAAAATGATGTCCGATGTTCAGTCTGTTTGAACATCATGCAGTATCGCACAATAGTAAGTACACCCTTCACATTTTAGTAAATATTTTATTATTCCTTTTCATGGCACAATGCTGAAGATATGACACTGTGATACAATGTAAAGTAGTCAGTGTACAGCTTGAATAACCGTGTCAATTTGCTGTGCCTAACTCAAAACACAGCCATTAATGTCTAAACCGCTGGCAACAAAAGTGAGTACACCCCTAAGTGAAACTGGCCAAATTTTGCCCAATTAGGAGCAGGTATGTTAAATTTGATGTTATCGGTCTTACACTCTCTCATACTGGTCACTGAAAGTTCAACATGGCACCTCATGGCAAAGAACTCGCTGAGGATCTGAAAAAAAGAATTGAAGCTCTACATAAAGATGGCCTAGGCTATAGGATTGCTGAAACTGAGCCGCAGCATGGTGGCCAAGACCAAACAGTGGTTGAACAAGACAGGGTCCACTCAGAACAATCCCCCCCATGGTCGACCAAAGAAGTTGAGTGCACGTGCTCAGCGTCATATCCAGCGGCTGTCTTTTGAAAATAGACATAGGAGTGCTGCCAGCATTGCTGCAGAGGTTAAAGGGTTCGCGGGTCAGCCAATCAGTGCTCAGACCATACGCCGCGCAGTGTATTAAATTGGTTTGCATTGCTGTTGTCCCAGAACGAAGCCTCTTCTAAAGATGATGCACAAGAAAGTCCGTAAACAGTTTACTGAAGACAAGCAGACTAAGGACATGGACTACTGGAACCATGCCCTGTGGTCTGATGAGACCAAGATAAACTTATTCGGTTCAGATGGTGTCAAGCGTGTGTGGCGGCAACCAGGTGAGGAGTACAAAGACAAGTGTGTCTTGTCTACAGTCAAGCATGGTGGTGTATGAGGGGCCGTATGAGTATCTTGTATCAAGTTCTCACAAAATTTCCAATATGATCTAAATCACAAGATTTACCTTCATGACCAAGTCAGATTATTTGTTTCAATAGCTTAATCAGACACAACACATGGCTATTATCTCCTAAATCATCTCCACAACCAGAGTGACTGCTGCCAGCTAACCTCACCAACAAGACTGCTTTGGGTTTGGTCTGATTGGCCCCAAGAGCACAAATCTCCCCATTAGTACCTTTTACAACCACGGCATTTGCAGCCTCCAGGACCCAAAATGTGACTGTCAAAGTTTAGAAACAGGCCCCTCTTAGTCACCTTGGTTAGCTTAGCATTAGCTTTATACAGAACACGTGCTGCCTAATGCTAGCTACATGGCGGGCTTGCTCAAGAGGAACAAACCTGACTGCCTGTGTCAGAGCCGTCAGTAAATCAAAGCAGGTGGTTTCCTCTCTCCCAAAGTGGTTGCACTCAGAGGAGTGCTCGAGGGCGAAGGAGGTTATGAAGCAGCCATGATAAAAGTCAGGCCGTAAATCAATTCTCCATCCTTATCAAAGCCATATTTCATATGTGTGTCTAGCATTTAACTAGCAGCGCAGTAAAAAAAAGCTTTCCATCTGGGTGGAAGGCAGACAGGATCTGCGGCCTGCGCCGAATTACCCCTTCAGCCTTATATTAATAGGCCTACAGTATTCAAAGACATGGGAAGTCGTGTTCAGACACAATGCGAGCTGGGGAAACCCCAGTGTCTTGTGAAGTTTACGGGCCAAGTCTCAGCACCGCTACTTCACTGGCTGAGCGCAGGATTTCAGAACCTTTCAGTGTACACTGCTGTTCAAAGGTTTGGAAGGTTTTCAAAAATATAAAACCAATTTCTTTGCAGACGAGTGTCTAATAAGTATATAATAACTGTGGAAGAGTGTCGGATAATTACTACTAGGACAGTTTCTTAAAACAATATGGAGCATTTTCAACATTTAACACTGAGGAGACTGAAGAGAGGAACAGTTCTGCCTTTAATAGCATCACAACCCCAACATGACCTGTAAGTAGCAGCCATGCTGTGTGGTTGTATCAGACAACCTTAAAAATAAAAGTTTCATAGTGAGTACCAACTTTAATCTATGCGTCCAGATTGCAGCAAGTAGGTAGTATAGGTAACGTTAGCTGCTAGCTAACTAGTAAAGTTAGCTGAACAGTTTAATGACCTTATTTACACCAGGTATTTTACTTCAATCTAGGGCCGAATCATGGGCTGTATTCTGAAAGGGGACAGTATGCAGTACTTACTACTGTAGTATGTAGTCTAGCAGTGTGCTTTTTGTGAGACAGGAAATAAAATGACTTGTGTAAAAAAGATCAATAAACTGTTTATAACACAACTGCCCCCACAACTGTGGGCTGGAGGTTAAGGAACCAGCCTTGTGACCGGAGGGTTGCCGGTTCGATTCCCTGAACTGACAGTAACGACTGAGGTGCCCTTGAGCAAGGCACCTAACCCCCAACTGCTCCCCGGGCGCCATGGATAGGGCTGCTCACCACTCCGGGTAAGTGTGCTCACTGCCCCCTAGTGTGTGTGTTCACTAGTGAGTGTGTTTGTGGGTGTTTCACTTCACGGATGGGTTAAATGCGGAGACTAAATTTCCCCACTGTGGGATCAACAAGGGATTAAATCTTTAGAACTCTTTAGCTAGCTAAATTAGTTATAGGAGCTAGCTAGTAGCTAACGTTACCTATACTACCTACTTGCTTTAATCTGGACAAGTAGATTAAAGTTGGTACTCACTCTGAAACTTTAAAGTTTAAGGTTGTCTGTGATATAATCACACAGCATGGCTGCTACTTACAGGCTGCTGTTGGGGTTGTCATGCTAATAAAGGTGGAACTGTTCCTCTCTTCAGTCTCCTCAACATAACATACTAATACAGTCACATGACAGTTACCTCACATTTACCTCAGAGCTGTTATTACTGTATCCACTCTTTAGAGCTGAAATACGTTCACCTGAAATACGGTTAGCCCAGCAGTTAGCTACCCTTAGCTATTTGGCTACTACACAAGTAGTTGGTAGTGAGCTATTTTGAGTAAAGCCATAGAGTGTAAATGGACATGTAAAACTAAAAAATCTTTTCACCTGACCAAAATCACATACCTTCTATGTAGAAAAAACAACATTTCTGAAGAAATGCGTTTGATGACATGGTGCACAATTTTAAGGTGGAACAGGAAAATTAGCTGACTTTTTTTCATAGTTTAAATAAGGCTAAGGACATATAATCCTACCTGGAGCTACAGATCTTTCTGTTTTCTACATCTTACAACCAGTGCTATAGTACCAACAACTTCAAGTGGCCAGTTTAACGTAAATACATGAATATGAATTCGAATTCACGTTGCCTGTGTGAAAAACACACTAGCGATACTGCTTACTTCTCTTCAGCACATGCCAGTCTGTTTAACACCGAACCCACAAAGACATTTTATTAAAGTATGTCAAATCAACTTAAATATCAGTTTATATCATCTCTCCACAATAGGCCCCGCCACACCTCTCTCAACCTATTATTAGAGCAGTCATTGCTTAATTTCAGTGGTGGAGCAGTAAAACAGCCCTGGGCAGGTTGGAAATGGACCTGCACAGGTTTGATGGTAATGATTTTTTTCTCTCTCTCTCTCTCTTCTTTTTTTAAGGCCGGTTCGGATATGACTCAGAGAAGGGGGGAAGAGAGGGATGCTTAACAGCCGTGAAGATAAGGCACACGAAGGTAGAGTAGGGCTTTAATAGCGTAGAGTAGTTTACCAGCCTTATCCAACAGGAAGACTGGGCTTCATCTGTGCTTTGATGTGCCGGCCCGCTCAGACCTTTTCTGCACATTACACGCACACATGCGCACACACACATCCACGCACACACACACACACACACATACATCCACGCACCCTTCACTCTTAAGGGTGATTATTTACACAGCAGAGATAGCGTAATTGAGCACAAAGCTAATGCATTAAGTATACAGCGTCTTAATTGCATCAGTGTTATTTCCACAATAAGCGCTGAGAAGACGTTTATTAGACAGAGCCAACGCGTCCTTGCTCCTTCTGCTGTAAAAGTGAGACGTGTTTGTTACTTCTTCTTAATAGGCTTGCCTTTCAAGGTTGTTGACCCTGGCTCTGATGTAAGACCCAGACACACTCACATCAAAGCGCAGAGACTTTCTTTAGATAGATTTCTATCTCCGAGGAGGATAGTGACTAGGCAGCAATCAATAAAGCATTTCTCTTTGATGTTACAAAATGATGCCAAATTTCATTGAGGCCAATCACTCCCCAGATTTCATTATGTGCCATCGCATCAATCTAGTTTTATATTGCTTTAAAATCTCACTGTATGCAACAAAGCTCGATTCCTGAGATGTGCATATATATGTATATGTATATATATATATATATACATATATATGTATATATGGGATAAAAAGGTATGCTGCGCTCTAGTGTTCCTACTTGTAGACAGTGAAGGTGAATGATAAACAAAGGGTTCAATAAGATACAGAAGTTTGTTGGATAGGACATAACCTTTCACCTTTTACTGTGAATATAAAAACACCTGATGTGCTTCCGTGTAATGCATGTACAATAATATTGTCCATGAATGCTGTATTTATACACACATCATCAAAACAATAGCTGCCGTGTCGGATTTTAATGCTATTGGGAAGAAAGATACCAGGAATTAGTGATGACACATTTAGACTGATATGGGCAATATTTATGGAGCTACACATACAGAAGTAGTGTCTCTCAGTATGGCGCCTCCAATGCAACATGTCAGACGTCTCAGCATGGAGTTGTAGAGGTTCCCAGTGGTGTCCTGTGATAATCCAGCCCATGCAGCTTGCATGTTCTAACACAGTTCCTGCAGATTTGGTGGTATGTGTGTCAACAAACCATTTATTGTATAAAATGCAGTATAGAAGCACTTTCACCAGTGGTCTCAGAGTTTTGGATGCCACTGTATGGCACTACACTGTATGGAATAGAGGCAGTGTAAAACTGGTAGTGAAGTAGAAGTGTGTCTTTGCATAGCAATATTCATAAAAAAAAAGTTTCACTATGTTTACATGCAACCTATCTTGATATGAAGAAAGCTTTACAGAGAATCTGGGTCTAAACCACCCAATGAGTAAGCCATGGACGACAGTGGCAAGGAAGAATTCCCTCAGAGCAAGAGGAAGAAACTTCAAGCAGAATCAAGACCGTCAGCGGAACCCATCCCCTGAAACTGACTAGAACGGTTAAGATGGGCGACAAGGACTATAGAGGAGGCAGTGCAATGAAGTTCACTGGAGGAGAACAGCTGTACGGCAGGGTCCACAATAGTGAGAGAATTGTCGCTTTGAACTCCACTAAAAAGTTTCACCATCCGCTGAGGAGGAGGATGCAGCGCTTAGTGTCTGCTCAGGTGATCAAAAAGAGGGGACACAGCCTTGAGGGAGGACTGAGGGCACATAAGACTGCAGCAGCAGGTACTGCTCACTCTATTCCTTGTCAGTCAGGACACTGCCCACAGGACACCGTTGGCTGGATAGTTTTGGTTAGTGGACTTTTTCACACTAAGGTCTTTAAAAACTCCAGCAGCACTGATCTGTCTTATCCACTCACACCTGCACAACACAGATGTGGTGGCCATACCATTCACCAAACAGCCAAACAGAGTGAAGCCATATGGGCATAAAGGATCTTCCAATAAGCTCCTGATTGCAGTCAGAGAGCACTGGGCATGTGCGTGGCTACTTCTTAGATCTGAGCTTTGAGACATAAGGCCATGTTTGGGGTGTGTGCAGTACACGTAATCCAAACCCACTCTCCAAGGGCTTAGGCAGCTCCAGAGAACCTGTGTGCTCCTGCAGTAGACAAGTAACCAATAGGGGTCTATTCAGACTATCCCAGAAGCTTCCAGCCACAAATCCCACATAAACAACCCTGAGCGCCTCTCAGAGGGTGCTATAGGGGCCACTTGTCACCCCGGCTGGCCTGCTTGTTCTGAACAGGCCATACAAATACACCAGGGTGGGGGCAGGGTGGGGTCCACAGGTGTAGATCTTATTGATATACACCCTCTGCTTCCCAGTAAAGTGATGAAAACCAGCATTTAGATGGTAAGGCCTCTTTTGAGCATGTCTGATATTTAATACTTAGCGGTTATCACTAGAGTAACCAAGCATGTGGTAGTTTTAAATGGGCCCAAGATTTTTTTTACTGACTCAGAGAATAAATACACAAACTGTTGAAAATGTGAAGCTAATATTCGGTCAATAACACATTTGTGTTTGTAAATAAAGTAAACATTTTATCAGAGGTTTAGAGGTTTAGAGGTAATTTGATGAAATGTCAGGAATACAGTATTGGAAGTGACAATTACAATGGCAATGGTATATATTATAACACACACAGACATACACCCTACAGCCACTTTATTAGGTACACCTCTTTGCATCCACACTCCCTGTCCACTTCATTAGCTCTACATACCATACAGGAGCACTTTGTAGTTCTACAATTACAGCCTGTAGTAGTCCATCTGTTTTTTCTGTATACATCGATAACCCCATTTCACCCTGTTCTATAATGGTAAGGACCCCCAAAGGACCACCAGAGAGCAGTTATTATGTTGTTCGTGGATCATTCTTAGCACTGCAGTGACACTGATGTGGTGGTGGTGTGTAAGGGCGTGTTGTGCTGGTGTGAGTGGATCAGACACAGCAGTGCTGCTGGAGTAATTGAACACCTCAGTGTCACTGCTGGACTGAGAATAGTACACCAACCAACACTATCCAACCAACAGCATCCCTGTGACCACGGATGAAAGACTAGAAGATGACAAGTTATCATCTCTGACTGTACATTGACAAGGTGGACCAGCAAGGTAGGAGTGTCTAATAGAGTGGACAGAGTGTTTAAACACTCCAGCAGCACTGCTGTGTCTGATCCACTCACACAAAATGTTTAATGGATGTTACTGAGACCAGAGATGAACATTCTCCTACCTTTAGAGGAAACGCTCAGGGATCCGCTGAAAACATTAATGTACCATTGCCTTGCATATTCTCAGAACGAGTGCCTTATGGAAATGACGAAATGATACTAGAGAGTCTGCTCTGGAGACAGCTTCATCGTACAAACTCTTCTCCGTTGGGCTTGTATATGCCTTACCAGTGAACAGGAAAACGATCAATCTTGCCTCAAGCCACCATAATAATGATCTGCATCATTTAATATCTTATGAGCAATAATATCTTAATAATATCCTCATCTGTGTTTATTAAAATGATGAATGAACCATAACTTAAACCGTTCAGGTACAGGTGAGGGTACGGACATCTAATATCATATATACAAGCTCATCTATGAGCTCATCCATTGGCTCTCAAGCAACTGAATGCTGTTATATTATTGGCTATCTATCTAAACATGTGCACGGATTAGGGTGTGCTTCAAACAATATGTAAATGAGGTGGTGTTTAGTTGGCACTTGATTTTACACACTGAGGCTGATTCACCCTTCATATTCAACTCCTTATCCTTCTTATACTTGATTCCACATAGTAGGAAGGTTATATGAAATACATAAAATAATAAGAAATGTTGGGAATGCTGCATGCTAGAAGCTTACTTTCATTTTTCTTAGAAGGGAAGCATTGGGCTGCTCCAATGAGAGCGCCGGCACAATCGTATCCCTTTCTGATGTTTGAACTGATCAGACGTTTTGGAGATAAGTCTAACCCGAATGTCTTCTGTGAGTATTTATCCATTAACCAGTACTGAAAAGAGTCATTGCTGTTGTTAGCATGGCTGTTAGCCATCCGCTGACACCTGTTGGTCAACTAAACCACAGTTGAGTTGGCCGACCAATCAGAGGCTGTGTTGCTGAGTTGAACAACACTATCCTTCTGGCACAAGTAAAGGTAATTCAGACTGAACAGCTAGGTTGTATTACTTTGATGAATGATACAGGGATATAAACAATATTGTAAATAAATAAATGGTAACTTCAGCACAAGTGCTGCCAGGAAGACTCCAGTGTCTCCTATGTCACTCATTCATTCATTACTCTGGCCAGTGCCAGTCCGTCACCTGTCTTTCTGCTGCTTTCAGGCGCCAACTTTTAGATGTTCTCCTCCTTCTCCTTTCCTGTCCTGTTGTCCAGGCAGTTGGCTTTGCTCCTGCTGTCCATATCTGGCTGGATCTGCGAGGTTCTGAACATTTCAAGGCTTGGGCCCAGGAAGGGGCCTACACCAAAGACTTTTTATTCCTTAAGAATTGCTAGCCATCAAATTGTGCAGCTTATGAGCATTAGCATATCGCTGTCCATCACTTTTGCCTTTTGAGCAGTTCTGACAGGAATGAAAATACTAATAAGCAATAAGTTCAAAAATAAGCAAGGAGCTCATTGGAATGATTACTCTGGTCGTGAAGTTGAACTGAGACCCGCACCCTTTCATGGGAATCTCCACCTGATTCCTTCCATTTTTTTTAAAAGACAAGAATGAGGAGAATGAGGAAATATCACTCATTAATGTTGGCTAAAAGTAAGGGGGTGTTCACATTGGCCATGTACCTCCACTATTCTAGATTCTGCAAATATCAGTAACAGGAGAAACTTGCACACAGGCTAATTAATGTGAGCTGGCTCATTATTGCTTTCTCCGTTCGTTGGCTCTCTTCATCTCTTTAACCCTGCAGGCTGGGGGCCTTTTTAGAGATGCTTCAGGAGCTGATATACTGGGCCCTCACACACACATACACACACACACACACACACACACACACACAAAGCTCACAGGTGGCTGGCTCCCTTCCAGAACACAGATATGGAAGCTACCTCTGAATGAATCACACACACACACACACACATAAAGGGAGATAATTCCCCTCGCCCACATGAAAGCAGCAGGCGGCGGGCTGCTTGCCAGGTCGAGGCTACCTCAGAGACAAAGGAGCTGCGCCTCCGGGGGGGTGGAGATCTTCATCTGGGATCCTGCATGCTGATGGATGTTGTCTATTGAATGTGTGTGTATGTGGCTGACTGTTAGCGGTGTGTGTGCTCCCGGCGCGCTGCTCCATCGTAGCCTGCAATTAATGTGGCCGGCGTGCCGCATCCCAGTGGGGGGGCCGGGGCAGAGCGGAGTCTGCCATTGATCCCACTGGCAGGGGGGCTAGCTCACCTCCACACACCGACAGTGAAACACACAGCCACCCTGGGGAACACAGTCATACTGCGCTGACTGTCGGTGGGGATGCTCAAATAACAACTGTGTGTGTTAGGCCTCAGGGGTCACCAATACACACTGTAATGTGTTAGCACTGAGCTGACATCCACACACAACAACTGTAGTCCAATGTAGTCCAATGTGGTACATTTAACCAATACCATAAACAACAATGTTCTACATTCCAATCCATCTGTCTAAAGAACCATTTCACCATGCAACCCATGAATGCAACTACTTAGAACTCCTGGTTCTAAATAGATCCATTGCTTTTTCTAAAGAACTCTTAAAGGGCCATAATTTTAGGATTCTATATGGAGCTCTTGGTTCTAAACTTTTTTCTTTACTAAAGATCCATTGAAGAACCATTTTAAGGTAAGTACCTAGAAACTATGGTTCTAAATAGAACGGGTTCCTTTACTAAAAAAAACTCCTTTGTAAGTGTATGCATTAAAAGTCATGGACCTGAATAGAACCATTTCCTTTACTAAAGAACCCATAAAGAACCATATTTTTTAATATTGTATATAAAGCTCCTGATTCTAAGTAGAACCATTTCCTTTACTTAAAACACTCTGAGAACCCTGTTTTGAAGATTGTATATTAAACTCCTGGTTCTAAATAGAACCATTTCCTTTACTAAAGAACCCATGAAGAACCATATTTTGAAGATTGTATATGAAGCTCCTGCTTCTAAATCATTTCCTTTACTAAAGAACCTTTGAAGAACCGTCTTTTTTAAGTGTGTGGAATATCGTGCTACTTGCTGTTTTCACGATACAGGATATGTAAGTGTATTTAGTCTCTGAGGTTTTAAAGGCTGAAACAGACAAAATAGACGCATTAATGCCACATTAAAATATACCATACTAATACTAGGAGTACAGTGATGTTTTACTGAACCCTGAATATTTTACATCCCAATTTAATCTTTCCTTATAATGAAACATATTTCATTTATACTTATTTGTTTCATATATTTTATGTTTGTTATGTATTATACTTTTGTTATTGATGGTGTCTGTGATATTCTAATAAAAGTTTATGGTGAACATATTATGAGGTAATTTATCACTGTATGATAAAACATTGCCACACTGCCCATCTCAACTTCAAAGGGAAAAAAAGTAACATCAGCGTAATCTGTTTGTATACCTATGATCACCATGTCTCAACCCTGAGATGGTAAGATGTCCAATAAAGACTCACTGGAGTGTGATCAGACACCCAGAGAGCAACAGAATGCTAGAATGAGAATCAGCTCACTTTAAATGAGTGAATGATATTGTCATGGATGACATAGCGCAACTGTCATTGGCTCTAGCCCTTGTGTCCAAACTGCAGTCCCTCAGACCAAGCTCTACGCTGAACAAAGCCTCATGCTGCACAGTTAAATCAGATGCTTGGAACCAGGTCATTTTCAACCTGCATCTATCTATCTATCTATCTATCTATCTATCTATCTATCTATCTATCTATCTATCTATCTATCTATTAGACCACTATGAACTAACATATACCCACATTGACTGCCACTGAGTTCATGCTGGACTCTGTTGTATCCAGCAGGAACTGTACGGATGTGGGTGCTAACTTTAACGTTCATGAAGAATTTACCTTCTCAATCAGTGAACTGAGAAGTGTTATGATCAGTGTTATAGAGTTAATAAGGTACTGTGTCTGCATACTAACTAGGGTGACCACTTTCATAAAAAGGAAGACATCCCACCCCCAAAAAGAGGAGGTCAGAAATAACTTATGTAGCACATTTAAATGACTAGCATTTACAAAGCTGACCTGTAGTTAGCCGGTAGGTGAGTCACAACATCACATGACCTTGGTAAACCAATAATAATGCAAGGCTTACATGACATGGAGGTGAGCCAATGGTACATACAACATTGCTCGCGAATGAGCGTTTCAAATAGTTCATCCTGAAAACAGGACTAATAGGCATATAATATCACAATGTCTGGACGGAGCACTGGGAGTTGAAAAACCGGACTGTCTGGCCTGAAACTGGATGTGTGGCTACCCTAAATACTGACTGACCTAAAGCTTATCTCATTAAAAGTTGATCAGTGGTTCTTTAGTACTACTGAATACATGAGCAGCCAGGTTGATCTGATGTCATATGCTGAATGCTCCTGTGCTAAAGTTACTTCTTAGTAAGTGTCTTTTATTTTTCTTAGTTGGACGTTGAAAATTCCAAGTTGGAAGTTGAATGCAGCATCAGTTTTGATGGATTAAGCCTCGGCTAACCTTCTGGTAAACTACCTAGATTAGCTGGCTGGCACTGCTTCAGAAAAGGTAGGTTGTAAATAGTACATAACTGGTACATAACTACATCCCACCTCCATCTTCTTTTTCAGATGTGTGGCTGTATCTTATTCCTAACCCTAATTTATCTATTGTGGCTAATGTACCTCTGCACAAGCAGACCTCAGAATAACACAAGCATTTAGCAGTAGGAAGCTCTGGAGAATGATATAAGGTTCTATTTCTACACCTGACAGACTGCTTTAAGGTCCCCGACATGCAGTGGAGAGATATTCAAACGCAGAAGAGTTAAACCATCTGTGAGACAACATTTTGATCAAAGTGAGAAGTGACGGCTGCTCCTCAGGGGTCGGATCTCAGAAATGGGAGAAAATTGTCTCAAACTGAATTCAAATAGGACTAACCTCTATTGAGCAGACGTAACAGAGATTAAGATATCTTATTTTAAAGGGCCTCCACCCGAATGTGTATACTCATACCTCACCTACACGTCCACCTGTTTTCACCTACACTTTAGCTAGCCAGCTGACATAGGCCATTTGCTAGCATGTTGACCGAAAGCTGCTCAAGCAGGAGTTTCTTCCACATGCCTTACCCAGTCTAGTGCTTGATCTGGAGCCCTGCCTACAGTCCAGCACAGCGTGGGTGAATATCTCTGATAGCATTCTGCATAGCGCAGATGAAATGGTGCTTTAAAGCGATAGCATATCCTACAGGTCTCGCAATGATTGCTTACATGGCCTAGTAAGCCTGGAAGGCCCAGCAAACCTGAGTCTGTGTTGTCTTTACAATGAAGTTCATTTAGTTGTTTTGGCCCACAGTACAGATATACAAAGACATGCCTTATGAATGCGAGTCTAATAAGTGTCTGCGGTATTTCACCATATTTATCTCCTCTCCTCTGAGGGTGGTCCTAATCTTGGGAATCGATTCCATAAGCATTTCCTAACCAATCACAATGCTGACGTCTCTTGTACAACCCACACAAACCAGGTTCAGTGTCAGAGAAACCTATCAAGCTAAAGCTGCCCAGCATAACCAAAAGCCAGCAATCTAGACTACCTCTCTGTAGCTGTTTAACCATATGACTGCATTATTCGCGTGCCCATTTCTTCATTCTCTCTGTTTTTTTTTTGTCTGTCTGTTTGGCTGGACATCTGTTTTTGTGCGACATCTTTTGTTTAGTTAGCATCACATAAAAGCTAGATAATGATTTCAGTAGTGCATAAGTGAAACAGGCTTGGAGTGGTGGACGGAGAGCTGTCAATCAAGCTGCTCATTAGTCACACCCAAACAATTCCAGATGGCTATGATCAGCGTGTCCTAAACCCTGGACAACATGGCCAGGATCAAGCTGGTGGTGGGATGTGGAGAAGAAGGAGAAGAACTTTGAAACAATCCCAGTCTACAGGGAATTCTCCCCAGAATTGTTCCAGGGAAGGCATATGCTAAATCTGCACAATTCTTTGATGCGAGAGTGGCTGAACATTGATGTGGCCTACATCCACAAACTTGTCGGGTTCATGATGAATCAAATCACAGCTGTTGTTCATGCCTGTGGATGTATTGCATGGTATTAGGTACGTTCAGTCACAAGTGACTCATTTGTTTCAATTGTTACTGTTTGATGCAAAAAAACAACAGTAACATTAAACAAAGAGCTCAACCATTAGAGCAGTGTGACTAGAAAAGTGCATTTACTGAAGCTTACATCGTTCCCACTTCTTGCTAGACTGTGGTTGCAATGGGATGAACAAGGGGTGAATAAACATCCATAGAAGAGTGTGTATGTCTGTGGAAAAAGAGGAAGGAAGAGAAGAAGAAGAAAAAGAAGAAGAACAAGAAGAAGGAGAAAAATAACAAGAAGAAGGAGAAGAAAAGGCAGGAAAAGAAGAAGAAGAAGAAGAATAACAAAAAGGAGAGGAAGAAGAAGTAGGGGATGAAGAAGAAAAGGAGAAGAAGAACAACAAGAAGAAGAAGAAGGAGAAGAAGAAGAATAAGAAGAAGAAGAAGAAGCAGATAAAGGATATAATTAAGAAGGAGAGAAGAAGAAAAAGAAGAAGAAGAAGGAGAAAAAGAAAAAGAGAAGAAGAAGAGGAAGGAGAGAAGAGAAAGAAGAACAAGGAGAAGAAGAAGAGGAAAAAGAAGAAGGAGAAGAAGAAAGAGGGAAGAAGAAGAAGGAGACAAGAAGAAGGAGAAGATGTGGAAGAAGAAGGAGAGAAGAAGAAGAAGAAGAAGAAGAAGGAGGAGAACATGTGGAAGAAGAAGGAGAGAAGAAGAAGGAGAAGATGTAGAAGAAGAAAGAGAGAAGAAGAAGAAGGAGAAGAAGAAGAAGGAGAAGATGTAGAAGAAGGAGAGAAGAAGAAGAAGGAGAAGATGTAGAAGAAGAAGGAGAGAAGAAGAAGAAGGAGAAGATGTAGAAGAAGAAGGAGAAGATGTAGAAGAAGAAGGAGAATATGTAGAAGAAGATGTAGAAAAAGAAGGAGAAGATGTAGAAGAAGATGTAGAAGAAGAAGGAGAGAAGAAGAAGAAGGAGAAGATGTAGAAGAAGATGTAGAAGAAGAAGGAGAAGACACATGCTGTCAAAACATTCTAAATTGCAAATTGCTTTTAAATTCAAGTAATACAGCAAAACCATGACAATGTCTATATGGGGTTAAAATGTGTGCTGTAAATCACCATTAGCAGTGGCCTAGGTAAGGAGTAAAGCTATAAATCATAGTCTCTGCTTTCTCACAGTTTACTGTTTCCTGTGCTATAACGATTCAGCCCCTCTGCTAATTAGCGAGTCCTTCATGAGCCGAATCAGGTGTGGTGGAGCGGGGAAAACACAAAACTGTGAAGTGCGGCGCTCGTACAATAGAGACATTATGTGGTATTGATTGTGTCGTGTTTGTGTGCGCTTCCTCTCACTATTGTGGGAACTAATGGGGGATCCGAAAGAAACAAAATAAGCACAAAGGCTGCCGGTGTGGAGCGCTGGCGGAATACTAGCCTATGACAAGGAACTGGCGTGCGACAACAATGCTGCTTAGTGGCCTGTATTGCTGATGGATTGCTGATCATTTGGGCTTGTCTGTAGAGTAAGCCACAGTGCGTTCGTGATGTGGGAGTGAAAGCGGAGGAGAACGCGGAGAGCTTATCTGTGCCTCTGCTGCAGTGCTCTTAATTAAAACCCCTATCAGTGGCTTTGAAGTTAATGAGTCAGTTGGGTTATGGGAAAAAAATGAAGGGGGGGGGAGATCTTTCGATGCACGAGCGCGTTCTCCACCTTTGATTTCGGCCTCATCCGACGGCACGCTTTCAGTGTGTAGCATGTTGGCAAACATAAGGAATCAGTCGCCAGGCCTTTGTCCGGAACGCATGTGTCTGGAAGCTCAAAGACGGCAACAACAGCAACAAAAAAGAAAGATTCTTATTAATAGAGGAACAAAAAAAAAAGCATATGCACATACGCATTAGGCACACACACCAGCTGTGCTCATCATGTGAGCTGAATGGGTTTAATCTCATCTCTACTGCTGTTTCTGGGTTTAGCATGATCATCTCTCCGCATGCCGAGTGGTCCTTCATATTACAGTCAAACATTAGAGGGCCGTGACCAATCTCCAATTAGCCCCATGTTATCCCGGACGGTGGCCCGATGAAGCTTTTCACATGTGCTTCATTATGGCTCTCGCACACTCCAGGACCCCCGCTGCTGTCCTGAATCAGAGCTAATTCAGAACTGCTGACAATGCTGGGCAGCCAAAGAAAGATTAACCTAAATAAATCAATCACGCCGCAGTTTGTACGTCAGGATGAAGGCTTAAGAGAAAACAGAGCTGACAAAATTTCACTACAGTAACATATCAGAAGCGAAGACGCTGCTAAATCCTAAAACACACACAAGTCAGAAGCGTCATATTCCTCCAGTTAAAGCGCAGGGCTTATTTGTGCACAATGCAAGGGGGTACATCTCCAGTTAATTAATTATCCTCTATAACATCAGCATCCTTCACCAGCAGTAGCCCAAACCCTCAACAGCAGCGGGGTTCCCTAAGTAAGCATGGCAAAACTTCCCATTTCATATGGATGAGAAACAGCAACTCAAACATCTTCTCTGGCCCCGATAAGTGAAGGAGATGAAAGACATTTTGGCACATTTGTCTGCCATATTTACGCATGTTAGTTCCCTCTACGCGACAAGCTACGTTCTCTATTCTTATGATAATAGCCCGTCCTCGTGCCCATATGCTGTCACTCTTTTAAATGCTAATTAAAAAGTGTTTAGAGAGCGGGAGTGCTTTATTCTCTCCGCACACAACATGCGCTGAGAGCGCAGCGTAGGAGACCCCTCTGTAATCAGACACGCTCCGTAACGGGCCACACCACAAACAACAAGATATTTAATGGATTTTCCCAGCTAGCGTTGTCGGCGTCACGAGGGGAGAAAGTTTCAGGCCTTTAGGAACTTCAAACTTGCCAGAGTGCATCAACCCAGGCCATGTCTTTCCACCCCGCTGGTGCAGTTTAAATGGATCATCTATTGTCCCTTTTTTCCCCCTTCCTCTTCTTGCATTTGAGTCGGTGTGCTGGTGTAATATCTCTCTCTCCCTCTCTCTCTCTCTCTCTCTCTCTCTCTCTCTCTCTCTCCCTCTCTCAGCTGAACTTCAGAGGGCCGCCTGAAAGCTTCCTTTTATTTCTCCCGTTTTCTCCAACATCCTTTTTCATTGTTTCCTGCCTTCAAAGTCAGCTCCCCCCACTTCTATTTTCTCTCCACCCCTGAAGACCCCGATACTTCACTTGGATTCCGAGCCCCTTCTTCGATGGTGTTTTTATTCCGCCGCGTTGTTGATTTCTTTGCTTTCTGCAGTTGAGAGAACTTCAAAAGGGCACCCAAAGGTGTGAGACACCTTGATGTCACCAGCGATAGATATGGCTGCTCTCTGAGGGACTGACAAAGACGGATAGAGAGACAGTCTGGTGTCAGCTGTATGGGATGATGAAACTTTCATGAGTTGGAAGGGAAAAAGAGAGGGAATAAAAAGAAACACGTGGACGTGGATTGTCCAAATCTGGAGCAGAGAACGTTGTGAGACTTGACAGGGTCCCGAGTCTCCTGGGGGTTTTGTTACTTTGTTTGTGCGGTGGTGAGTGCAAAAAAACTTTGCCTGTTGTTTTAAGGCCACTTTGAGTAACATCACTACAAATGCAACATCAACAGGCCCCTTCCTTCACCATAACAAATGCCCTTTGAATTCGCTCCTGTCTCCCCCTGCAAAAGCCTTCAGTCAGCAGAAACGTCTGAAAAAAGCCAAAATGAAAGTCTGGATGAGGAGGTTTAGAAGACAGAGCAGTCGGGAAGGCTCTTCAAAGCCAGTGGCCATGCGTCCTTGGTTTATTCCATGTAGGCCCGACCTGACAAACACAGATCCTGGAGGGCCTCTAAAGGCTTTGCTAAGTACCGGCTAAGTTGAATTAGGTGTGCCAAGTGAAGTAGCCACTTTAATGGAAACGTCATGTTGGCCCACCTTCAGTGATCACTATCTCTTCTCCTGGAGATCTACATTCCTGCAAACTTCACCTCCAGATCCATCTAATTGTTGCCGTTAGATGTTCATGGTTGGATGGATCAAATGGGGTGGAACTGGGTGGAAGGTGCAGGATCTCCAGGACAAGGTGGTAGGTGTGCACCCAGAAGGAATCAACCAACAGGAATAAAACTTGGTGGGTAGGATTGACATCATGAGACATGCAAATGGTTCAAGTTTCACACTCGGCCGTGAACGATGTAATCTAGGATGGGCCTTATCGCTGTACCTGACTGATCCAACAGCCATGATAATGGAGATTCAGTAAGCAGTGGTGCCCTCCATGAGTCATTCTGTTGGTGCTGGCATTGACAGATGGCTGCATGACACAGCACTACATGCATCCAGACCATTACAACACCTGTCCATAACCCCACGCCAATGTCGTCAAAGACTGCAATGGGGTCATGCCAGCCTGTCATGCTGTGGCTGGTCCCACTTCTGTCTTGGTGGAGATGACCAACGCATTAGTGAGTGGAGGCACCGTGGTCAGGGCCAAGATGTCCAGAAGGCCTGGTGTCACTCGACCTCCACAGCTATTGCCAGGAATCGCCAGGAACTGTATGAGAACTGACCTTCCTTGCCAATAGCACTGCAATCCGACACTTCCTTCTGAGGGCAACTATGCTTTTAACGATGAGTGATCTAGCTAGTGGTGGGCCAGGCCCCTTTCCGTTCATGAACAGGGTAGTCAAAACTGTGCAGCAACAGATGGGCCAGACTCAGTAACTGTAAACCTACACTGTGCTCCTATATACAGTGGGAAGGTGTTTCTGATAAAAAGACCAGCGAGTGTAGGTGTACCTAATAAACAACTCCGGCAAATGACTCCTCGCTCCATTCGTAGGTGTAATTCCTGGCAGTGTTTCGGGAAAGACGCATCTGTGTAGATGTGGAAGTTCTTTAGAAGATCAGGCTTTGTTCTAGAGAGCCTTCACCCTCCACACCCCCCATGCCATCTCCCTGCGGCTCCTGCATCAGCGTAATTGGGGATCATTACACGGACACAATGCATCTTGACAGGGCCCGGGTCTCATAATGGACCTGAATAGAGGGGCGCACTTCAGCACGTGCCGTCCCGCAGGATGGAGGAGCCAGGGAGTGGCTGAAGAACGGGCCCAAATTGAAATGAAGTGGAGATTTCCTGTCCATAATGCCATTGGTTGGCCCAAGGAGGGTGAAACCATCGTAGATTATTGGCTTACGTACAACCACTCTTGTGTTTTGTCTCCCTCTCTCTCTCTCTTTCTCTCTCTTTCTCTCTCACACACTCTCTTTTTTTTTCCTCCTTGTTTTGTTTTGGCTGAAGTGGGGTTGGGGTTGGGGGGTTGCCTCCGCACTTCAAAAGAATTTGTAACAAACCTAATTCATCTGAAGCGTAGGATGAGCTGGTAAGAAAGATGAAAGATGAAAGTCTGTTGGCATGGAAACTGAAAGCACATCAGTGCCTCATGGTACACAAAAGGCAGCCGGCGATGCTGCGCTGAATGGGACCCGGAAAGGTTTTAAGTAGTATCATGGAATTGTTAAGAAAATTACCCAATTATGATTATGTAGAAAGTTCAATTTGGACTTATTTTTGTGCATTACATGCCAGTGTCTTGTAATGGGTTTTAATTTATTACATATATAATATTACATATATATAAACATATATATATATATATATCGCATATTTGTGAACGCTTCCTTTCTGCATATGGGCAGCAGGCAAGCTTTTATGTTGTATCTCAGCCCATATAACAACTCCTTTATTGGTTTCATCAGTCGGCAAACTCATTAATAGATCAGATTTAGCTTGCAAAAGCAGTGAGTAATCTCTCTCTCCTTCTCTCTCCCTCTTTATCCCCCCTCTCTCTCTTTCTGATCACAGGTGTAGGCAGTAAGAGTTAATTGGAGAGTGTGTGTGATCTCCGTGAGGGGAATTCCACACCTTAAGGCTGTACTGGCGTCCTCTACAGCACAAAACTCATAGCTTACTGTCTCCCCCCCACCACACACACATCCTCAGTCCCCCCACACGCACACCCGCATACACACACACACACACACACACACATATATTATAACAGCTTAGTTTCAGTGGCAGTATCACACACGCAGCCGAGCAGCAGTGAAAACATACAATCTCACTTTGCTGTTGACCACATGAAACGCTCTCGCGCAAATACATGTTTGCACCTTGTAATTTTCCATCAGCCAACACTTCGGCTAAAAGTGCAGCGCACTAGTAATTACAAGGATGTTTTTAGGCGCTGAACAAGATCAGGATGTGCGAGTGAGTATGTGTGTGCTGGTGTGTATGTATTCCTCTTTGCAAAATATTACTAAACCAAATATATTACAGATACAGTATTACGTGTACTATTTATCATTTGCAACCTACTGATAATATGTAGCACAATATGCATTCATGTTTAGTTCAGACTTTGTAGGAATAGAGGACCAGGCTAATATGCACCCTGACTTTGTTAAGTGCTTTAAATAAAAAAGTTTAGGGTTAGAGTTAGATTAGATTAGAGAGAGGATATGTGTTAAATATGAACATTTACATTTTACATCATCACTGAGGGAATAAAATGTTGTACCCCCAAAAGAGCAGCTTTATGAAATAGGTACAAAGCAGTCAACTTGGATTGGAAATGTTATTGTAAAAGTTTTATTTAATTAAAATTTTTTGTTTAAAAAGTCATTTTGGACTATTTGTCATGAGATTTTATCATAATTCAAAAATTCAAAAATTCAAAAATGTAACATAGGTGAAGTTGGTGTAAAAAAAAGTAAAAATTACAAAAAGTAAACATAATGTCCAAAGAAAGCAAGTAACATTTCAAACATTTCTCACTATTGATGCAAATCACTGCAAGAAGAATTAATTCTAAATTAATTTCCAGCATCAGGAAAAAAGCAGAAATGTAAGAAATGGAACAGAAATGACTAAAATGACACTGAGAATAAAAACCTAAGAATATATTTTCAGTATTTTGTGTGTCCAGTCTTCAGTCTTATGACAGCTTTCACTCTCTGGACACTTGGTTCTAGTTTTTCAAAGATATCCGCACGGATATTTTTCCACACTTCCAAAGTTCAGTTTTAGATGTTGCATGGGTTTTCTGCATCTCCCAGTCCAAAAATTCCCAAACACAGTCAGTGAAGGCTAGGCTATTTCCTTCTGTCAGTGAGGGCTTCTTAACAGCTACACATCTTTTCAGACCCATAACATTGTGCTGTTATCTCACCGGATGGACAGAAACTCCTGTATAAAATAATAAAGCAATGTTTTAATAAAACAGGTTTTGAAAAAAAAGCTTCTTTTGAAGTTTTTCTTCAGTTCTGAAAAGTTTGTTGATGGAACTGTTTAAAGTATATTTGGGTACCTGACAAATTTTTAAGCTGAAATCTACATTTTTGTTTTTTTGGACGAGATATTTGTGTTTCTAAAGTAACAGTGGAGCTTGATTTGCTCTCAAAAATGAAGTTTTTAGTTTAATAAACTATGGGATTACACTTATTTGTTCATTTTTAATCTCACCAGAAATATCTTATATGTATTTATGGCTGCTTTCTTTGCTGGGAGTTAAACAAATGAAGGGCGGTCTCTGTTTGTACAGTGTATTGTAGATACCTACATAAAGAGCTGACTGCAAGGTTCAGGCATGTTTTGTGGATTTTGTTTGGACGTGCTTTATTGATTTTCTGAGTGAAAATAGATTACTGAGTCCTCCACAGACAACACTCCTGTTCCCAGTAATAAAATAAAATCAAACGTAGCCTGTTCAAAGTTTTTTCTCCAATATGTTAAAAAAGTGTGCACTAAATTATGTGGAAAATGCCATGTCCAAGCTTTTTAGCTATATACACATATACATAGAACCTACACCACAATGCTGAAAAGTTAGCGGTCACTGATCTTGCTTATATAAAACCAATTTCTGTAAAGATACAGGTGTTAAATTATTGTAGGACAAAACTGTTTCAAACTGTTGGCAGGAAACTGTAAAAATGTAAAGATGATTTTGGATGATGAACAGAGCTGTGAGTGATTTGATGATAATCGAGACCAAACAAATGACATACACAAGGTACCGTAAATCATAGTATTTTTGTGACAACAAATGAAGAATATTATTGTAAGTATAAGTATACTATTGAATAACTTTCCCTTTTTACCATGTCTTATTTAACCTATACATTGCCTCTTAAATACTATGAATAAACTGTAAACAAAGCATGACTCAAAGTTTAGCTGTTTATAGCATTCTAGTCTACAGTGTATGAGTTATTACTCAATAACAGTCAGTATTATGACATGTGCCCCTAAACCTTTAAGCAGTGGTGTATGGTTATAAATATCTACTTACACTGTATAACACATGAATAAATGTATTTTGATGCATGTTGTCATGTGTATGTATGCTTATATCTGTAGTTGTGTATATATGTATACATATATGTGTGTATGTGTGTATATATGTATATATATATACAAAACCGTCATTGTACCGGTATCTGTTAGCCAACACGTCTCTTACTTTCTTTCCTCTCCCTCTTCACACTTTTTGTTACACATACACACACACACACACACACACACACACACACACACACATATATATATATATACGTGTGTGTGTGTGTGTGTGTGTGTGTGTGTGTTTGTGTGTTGGGTTTGTGTGGGTGTGTATGTGTGTGTGTATGTGTGTGTTTGTGTGTATGTGTGTGTGTGTGTGTTTATGTGTGTGTGTGTGTGTATATATGAGGGTGTGTATGTGTGTTTGTGTGTGTGTGTATGTGTAACAAAAAGTGTGAAGAGGGAGAGGAAAGAAAGTAGAAGACGTGTTGGCTAACAGATACCGGTACAATGACGGTTTTGTCGACTGCTCTATACTTACACAATGTAATAGAGGAAAAAAGATTCCTTACAAAGCGGCTCCTAAAATAACAGCAGCTGAGCGCCGGCGCTGCGTGAACGTGGGGTCTTTCAGCTGTTTTTTAATTTGGTGACAATGAGCCGTCCGTGCAGGTAAACTGGTCCTCCGCTCGTTTGGCTTTTCATGTTTTCTCCCCAGAGGAGGAGTTTGATGTGTGTGGAGCCGCGGCGGTGTCACGCTCGCGCGCAGGAAGACTGCGGCTTCAAAGGGCCGCGCTGACACGTTTTAAAGCGCGCTGAAATATTCATTTTTAGACATGGGATAAAAATATAAATGAAATGAGTAGGAAAACGGGAAACAGGTCTGTGTCAGGCTTTGACAGGACGGAACGCGCGCCACACAAAAACCTTTGAGCATCTCTCTTGTTTGTGATTTTTTCTTCTTCTCCCTCTTTTTTCTCTCACTCTCGATCCTTTCTACTTTGAAAAGCAGATGAGAATAGCATCTTTTCTCCTCCGGTATTGACTCACTCCGGCTTGTTAGAGCCAGTGTGATCGCTGAATCGTTTTAAGCGCCGATGCTGCCTCGGAGATAACGTGTGACAAGGCCAGCGAGGGGAGATGCAACTTTTAGGGATCTAAATATAAATTCTGTAATGAGACGCGCTGGTTTAGTGTTTCTTGGTGTTTGCTGTGTGCGGTTTCAATGGTGTTTCTGGCATCGTCATGGTCTGGTCTGCGGTACACAGTGTAGAGTACATTGCTTCAAACTGCCATACGGTTGGTTCCTAAGTGTTCTAAGTCCAGTATACTGCCAAATCAAAATTTCTCAGCTCTATTGTCTTACTTGAATTTGTTTTAAATACAGTTCCAGTCAAAACAAGGACACACTCAACTAAATGGATGTTGTTGGTAATCTTAAAGACTCTACAGGCTTTCACTTAACAGATCCAGCTGAAGAGATGTCTCAAACAATGCATATCCTGATATCCTGATACCACATATACAGTTGATGTATTCCAAAAATATATATTGATATATTAATATATTGATGTATCCCCCCCCCCCAAAAAAAAAAAAAAAAATTCTCTCTCTCTCTCTCTTTTGTGCACAGTTTAAAGCTCTAGTTGCTCTTTCAAGTTCTTGAATATTCAAGATGGACAGAACAATAGAACCAATAAAAACTGCTTAGAATAAAAATCTTAGCAATTATATCAACCTTCACTGCAAGAAAGCTGCTTTATCCTTCTGTAAAGTTCCATTTTGGAAGTTGTTTATGATGGACTGCTTAATTCCATGACTGTTAAATGGTAGTATGATGTCTATACTATCATTCTAAAGCAATAAGATATAAATAAGAAGAACCTTCTATGAGTAGCCATGTCTAAACTTTTGACTGGTAGTGTAGATTGCCAGCTGTTCTTTACCTTCATGCTAAATGGACCAATAAAAACGGGTAAAAATGGCAACTTTACAGGAGAGGGCAAAAAAGAAAATTAGTTTTAGATAAAATTTAAGTCAGTCCAACTAGACTTTTGTCCAAGCAATTTTGGTCTATACATCATGATATTTTTTAATGGTGCATAAAAGTAAACATGGACAGATGTGTGTTTTTCATTGGACAACGATCAGGAAAAAAAATCAAGCTAAGATGTGCTTAATCATGTCAACTCAATGTTAATAATAGCCATTTCTGTTGTTTGACAGCAAAAAATAAAAAGAAGCTGAAACTGGACAAAATATCAGGTCTTTTTCCAGCTTATTAAATGTTATTCAACAATCTTTGAACGCTGAAAGGTATGTTCACGTTACAGCTTGTAGCAGACAGCAGTATGGGCAGTAACCCAAGACAGATGCCTAAGGCCTTGTCCACATGTACACAGGTATTTTTTTAAACGGTGCTTTTTTATGCCTTCTGGTCTTTCGTCCACACGCAAGCTGTGTTTTAGGTGACCGAATTCTTCCAGCGTGAAGATATTCAGAAGGGCCATTTGGAGTGTTGTAATGCAGACAGTGTACAGTTAATCTGCACTATGCTAAAGAACAGCAGTGCCCGAACGTGCTGCAGAGGTTACTGCTCTATCCAGCACTCGAAAAGCACAGATTCCACAGCCAACAAAACCAGGACAGGCCTCTAACTGGTGGTTTAATGTGGAAAGCGACTGTTGCAGAAGAATGACGCTTTACAGCGTGACCTTTGCCTGTTCATGTAGATGGGAAACTGCTTTAAGCAAGCCAGTGATAAACCCCTCTTTAAAAAAATACCGGTGTACATGCAGAACAGTGGCCCTAGCAAAAACTACCAATCTGAGTTATAACAGTGATACATTTCTTTAGCTGTAGCTGTGGCTGTAGTTTCATTACCTCTCATTATTTCAGGATATTATAATACAAGTAATAAATATTTAATAGAACCTAACCTTTTTAAAACTGTGAACATTAATAGTTTAGCGCCGCACACACTGAGTTTTTTATTCCATATGTTAACACTAAAACCTATTTCCCGTGTGAATATATGCCCTGCTCTCGTGCGTGTTATAAAAGTACTCAGAACACAATACGGGCATACGCAAGCGTTTGGATGCCCCAGGTCAAATGGCATGTTTTGTTTATATTCTAAGTAAATGAGGTAATATCTCCTCTACATGGAACACAAAATTTAAATCACACTGAATGACTACTGTATGGAAGTGAAGGGTGGGGGGAGGAGGGGCCTGTAAAAATGTGTGCCCTGTAAAAAGTCATAGCACATAACTTTCACTTAGAAATAACTTAGAAATAGAAACAAAATAGAATGCAGAGGTAGTAATATTTATTATTTGGAATAATAATAATTAATATTTAAAATAATAGAGAAAGTCTATGCAAAGATGTAGACCAGGTCTGAGTCCCAAAGCTGTTTCTGTAAAAGATCTGTGCTAATAATTAAGTTGATACCTTCTGCTCATTGGGCATTTGACTATTGAATTTATATATATATATATATATATATATATATATATATATATATATATATATATATATATATATATATATATAAATTCAATAGTCAAATGCCCAATGAGCAGAAGAATAGTCCCATCCAGAAGGAAGTGTGGGATTGCAGTGCTATTGGGAGGAAGATAAAGGTGACCAGGAACAATAAATGATGATAAATTTAAACTGATGTGGGTAATATTTATTGAGCTACACCTACAGAAGTAGTGTCTCTCAGTATGGCGTTGGGCTGCCATGTTGCTAACATAGTGGTTTCTAATTGTGTCCAATGATAATTCATCCCATGCACCTTGAATATTCTCACACAGCTCCTGCAGATGTTGGGGTGGAGTCACACCAGGCCTTCTGGGCATGTGACAACAAACCATTCATCTTGGTGCCGACCACCATGCTCCACACACAGATTCATTGGTTGTCTCCACCAAGAAAAAAAGCGGGACTTGGCACTGAAGATGACCCGCTGATATTCAGAGTCTCTACATTACAGTCTGACACGACGCCATTGCAGTCTTTGGCAACTCTGACGTGGTGTTAAGTGTAGTCGTCATAAAATTTGCATGCTTCTGGTTCTGCATAGTGAGGCCGTCTGCCAATGGTGCTGGCACCAGCAGGATGACTCATGGTGGGCATCACTGATCGCTGAATGTCCGCAAATGTGGCTGTTGGGTCAGTCAGGTACAGTGAAAAGTTTTCCCTTGGAAGGCTTAGGGCCACGAAGAAGCTTCTGAGTGCAACCATTTGTGCAAATATAGTTTTGATCATGATTGTATATATAATCATCTCTTACACCATTGTAACAGTAAACATGAAAAAGAAAATCTAAACCTAATTTTGGTCATGGAACGTATACCCTAACGCCTTCCTCCATACATGGATTTACATTTACATTTAAGGTATTTAGCAGACGCTCCTATCCAGAGCGACTTACAACCGTGCTTAGTGTTCCATTGGATAATATTCCAGCTAGTACAGAAAAGTTTAGAACTCACCATGAGCTCAGACACTGCCCGAACAGGGGGCCAGTGCTGGTACCTAGAGATTAATACACAGACATAGAGCAAATAAACCATTACCTGGCAACCCCAGCCCAGTGCTCATACCTATAGAGGAGAAAAGGTCGTTATAAGTGCAACACAATACACACAATGAATCCAACATTCATTCATATAATGTTGGATATTAATATACATGCTGAATAAACTTGATTCTGATTTTGAAATTGCCACACTTAAAGTACATAACACAGTTCAAACGCAAACAACACACACACACACACACACTCACACACACACACGCACACACACACACAAACGCACACACACACACACACACACACACAAACACACACATACGCACACACAAACGCACACACACACACAAACGCACACACACACACAAACGCACACACACACTCACACACACACACACAAACACACACACACACACACACACAAACACACACATACGCACACACAAACGCACACACACACACAAGCGCACACACACACTCACACACACACATGCACACACACACGCACACACACACACGCGCACACAGACACACACACACACACGCACACCCACACACGCACACACAAACGCACACACACACACACACAGACACACAGACACACACACACACACGCACATACACACACACACACACATACACACACACGCACACACACACACACACAAACACACACAGACACACACACACGCGCACACAGACACACACAGACACACACGCACATACACACACAGACACACATACACACACAAACACACACAGACACACACATATACACACACCCCCACATTTTGTTACCCCACTGTTGTTATCGTCGTGCCTGATGAGCTTGGAGCATCTTAACTCTTCTGTACTTCTGAACACTCTAGCTTGGTGGACTCATTCGAGATGATGGCCGGCACTCTTTTCCCCCCAATTAAAACTTTACTCACAGACTTCTGCTCATTATAGTGCTGCAATCTTTCCATTAACTGTCCTACAGTATGTGTGCATGCTAAAAACATCCCGAAGGCACAGAGTGGCAGCAGTGAAGATTAGGCCCTCAAAAAAAGAACAAGGATCAATGGAACTGTCCCGTGTGTGGGCGAAACACACTGTGTCTCTCAGTCTTGGAACGCAGGAGTGTTTTTGAGTTCTGTTAGGACTCTAATCACACACACTAATCACAGGCCATGAGAGAAATGACTTTACATTCTCCAGTGCAATAGAGAATACTGTCACTGTCGTAATAAGCTCCCACGTAAACGGTGACAGAATTTACGATAGTCCACAGCAATGGATTTCAGTTCAGAGTAACTTATCAGAGGTTCTAAAAACTAAAAAAGTTCAATGGAGTTAGAACCATGTAATGGAGACAGATCTGACCAGAAGAGCATGGACCAGACTTCAGATTAAAATTCACAATAGTGTGGAAAATGTA
>JAMWET010005256.1:725000-755000 GCA_024036415.1 Prochilodus magdalenae | reverse complement strand
CCTTAGTAAGCTTGCCCCCATAGCACCACCTGTGTGACTCAGGTCTGCTTACCTGGCGCTCAGTAGCATGTTATTGTGACCTCAGCCCTCTTACTTTGGCCTCAGGTCTGTTACTGTGACTTCATGTCTGTTACTGTGACCTCAGCCCTGTTACTATGGAGTGAGTGGATGAAGAGTCTTATTAAAGAAATCACACTAGGACATTAGAGCCATGATAAATCATGCTACTGTTACTGTCCATTTAGTATATTTGAAGGCAAATACTTCTGAAGGTCTAAAGGTGGAATGTTTTACATTGGGTATCTCTACTTTAACTCAACTACACGATTAGAATACTCCATCCACCACTGCTGGAGGACCATAAATATGGCCTTAAAGAACGTCTAACCAGTGGCCCCCCAACACCTGAGCTGACTGAAATCACTTCATGGCTTTTAGAACATAGAAAATATTCACTCATTAGCTTCTGAGCACTGCTTAAAAAAAAACAACACACATCTCAGGAAATTAGCTGCTAACTGTTGCAGTTTAGTGGATTAAATTTATCAGCAGCAACACTGGTTGTTCGCAGCCCTCGATCCATCTACAAGATGTGCAACATGGATTTCCATGAACAATGAATGAACAATGAATGACTGCTTGTCTAAACCCACTGCTTAAGTTCTGTAGATCTCTATTAAGGCTCAGACTTGTTTGGCTGTATGCATGAATGCAACTGAGAAGCTGTTAACATCAATAAATTGTTGTTAGGGAATTCTGCCTGGGGCAGTAGCCATGGCGTCTACGTAGTTTGCTTTGTTTGTGTCTGTAAGCTTCCCTGAAAGAGCTTTTTGCATGTGAGTTCTTGAACATATCTGCCTTTTTACTGGATCTAAAATCATTCTGTTTTCAGCAGATGTGTTCTTCTGGTGGGAGCACTTTACGTGAAGGTGTGTAAACACATTAATAACATCTTTTGTAAATGCTTTATCACATATTTATTAAGGTTTAAATCTACATTTATAAGGCATATACTGTATGTTTCATGTACAGATACAAATATATTGTTTAGCACCTTTCCTGGCTTTTTATTCTTACTCCAGTTCCTCATTCTATTTATTCTTGTCTTATTCTTGTCTTCAGTCTCTTATTGTCTCATATATCTTGGCTTGTAGTTGTAATCTATTCATCGTTAAATGTTTATGCACCTTGGTTTGGAGAGTAATACATCTTCAATCCTCTATTTGTCTTGTACATATTGAAGTATTGACAATAAAACTACTTGACTTTTATTTTTGACTAATTGTACTTTACCCCCAGTGTAATACTGTGCTCAGTAACAGGCTGTGCCCTCACCAAGACAAATTCCTACATACTTGGCGAAATAAAAATTCTGATTCTGATGTTTAACATGATATTAATAGGGAGTACTATGTGTTTTTTGTGAGAGACTTTTCAGTGAGAGAGATTTTTCAAAATAAAAGTTTTTGTTTATTATTTTATAGACGTATTTAGAGAAAAAAAATTACATTGTGTCATGCCATTTCCATTGTTTGCATTTCACGATGAATGGGCCAACAGAAATGGTCCAAAATGGTCCAAGAATTTGCCATTTTGGAGATACTTGTTTGTCTCCAGTATCATAAAGTGAGGTAGAACATCACTAAATATAAAACCTCTTAGGGTGGCCATTAACCCCAAGAGACTTAAACTTGGGATGTATACTGTTTCCTAAACAGTTTATGGGCTGTGAAATGAACCCTTTGGCATAATAAAAGTCCAGAGAAGACAAGCCATAGACAAGAGAAAGAATAACAAAGCCCAAAATAAGTTGTAGACAAAAAGTGCTGAAGTGTCAAACCACTTTCTGTCCAAAGGACTAAAACCAGGTCATTGCCTGTCCATAAATGAGACATTTCACTGAAAATGTTATAGTTTGTCAAAACCATAAACGAGGACTTTTATTTTGAAAAACATCTCTCAGTAAAATTACATATAAGCCCATTCATCATGTAAATGAATGTATATTTCATGAATACTGATTCAAACATTTATGGATATGTTGATATGAAGTGTTAATGTCAGATGCTATGAACGTGTTATGTAGACACCCTTTAAGTACAGTGTGACTCTATCACAGCACAGTACTGAAATCAGGTCCCTGCTCACAGTGCTAACTAGTGTATATATCAGTTTTTCTAGAGGGTTCAGATCTCAGTGGGTCCCCAGTTCAGGAGCTGTTAGTTGAGGATGACCTTGACTGGTGGACTAGTCCAGCTTTCATCCTCGAGTTGTCTCCAGAGTTCGATTAAGTTAGGTCCCAGCTTCCTTGCCCAGACACCTCTGCCTGGGCCTCCTTCCAGCCACTACCTCAGCGTCTGTCAATGCGTGCTGGCTGTTCAGGGCTGCAGTCCAGTGCCCTTAGGGCATGCTTAATATCTCTGAGGTGGAGCACATTCAAGGGCCCTGCATGATGCATACACACACTCCAGTGAGGCTCCAATATTTCTGTGGAGAAGAGGGGGATACGTTGATTATTAGGCGGATGTGTTTGTTTTACTGTCCTCATTGCTGATTGTGTATAGCCTTCATTAACCTGGTGGGTGGCTATATTTCATTATTCATTTTTTAGCCCTTTGAAATAAACAATGTTGTATTCTTCTGCCTATTGTGTCATTATCAGGGAAGCAAAGAGAAAACAATATGAAAATCAGATGTACTTTATAATTAACTTTATAATTAACTGTGTAACTAGTGCTGTCACCTTGCGTGTGTTCGTGGTGGTAGTATCTTTAGGTTCCTGCAGATGGCGCTGATAAATACAAGCGGAGTGTGAGTGACAGGATTCATAGACTGAGAGGAGGTGGTATGGTCTTGTCAATGTCTCGTTCTATGTCTCGTGGCACCACCAGGTTCAGGAACAGTTTCTACCCTAGAGCTGTCAAACTGGTCACACCAGCAGCGCCTACCAGAACATGATTACATCACTAAAGACTGCTACTGATTTGTAGTTCCTCTACCTCACAGGACTGTTTGCACCGCACTTTAACTCAACCTGTATACTTGAACATCCAGCTGTGTTTTTATTTTGTTCTTATTTATCTATATTTATTTATCTATACTGAACATCTGTACAAAGCAATCTGGCTGTTACTGAACATTAAGCTGCTATTTTCCCACCTGCACTGCACACTTTATATATCCATACTTTTTAAACCACACGCTTACTGATACTGCGCTACTCTTTGCACATGTCCTGTACACGTACTGTACTGTACTGTACTGTGTGCACACATTGTTTTTGTCTGTTTGTCTTTGCACTATATATATATATATATATATATATATATATATATATATATATATATATATATATTCTTCAGCTGCACTGGAGAAGGAGCCTGACCGTGTTTCGTTATACTGTACAACCCTGCATTGGTATAATGACAATAAAGTTGAATTGAATTGAATTGAATTGAATTTAACTGAATTGAATTTGGACATGCCTTAGGCCGCGGTGATGAGGGAAGTAGCTGAATCTGCAGGTGTTCGGAAGCGTAGAGTCATACGGGTCTACCAGCAGTGGCTAAAATCCCAGCCTACAGGGAATTCAGTTCAGAATTGTGCCAGGGAAGGCATCCACCAAATCTGCACAATTTTTTGATACAAGAGTGTCAGAACATCGATGGCCTACATGCAGAACTTGTCCAGTTCATTCCAAATGGGATCACAGCTGTAATTCGTACTTATGGAGGTACTACATGCTATTAGGTACCTGTTTTGTGCTTATGTTGATACTTTGAATTATTAATGGCAATACGTTTGTCAGTGCTGTTAGCAGTATTGCAGTGTTGGATGCAACACTGAGGAACATCGTACATAAAACATTTTGCAAACGCCGAATGCTACAAACTTTTATTTTTTCCCTGGAAAAATAGAGTCGACAAGTCAGAAACACCACCTCTGATTGGCTGACAACGTAGAAATAGATAATACCCATATTATGGATTTATTTTACAAAGTCTCCAAAAAGGCAGTGCCCTTCAAGACTGCATTACAGGGCTTATGAAAGGAATGCACCTACACCATAGCCCTCTTCGGATCAGAATAGCTCTAACCTTCTGAGAATAAATAAGAGTGAGTCTCTAACATGCAACGTTTCTGAGATTTATTCTTTTATGTGTGCTCTGCTTTGATGTTGCACATGACGTCATCCACCTGAAAGGGTTAATGGCCAGAAGATCCACTGATGACTCTCGTAATAATACCACAGTGAATGTATTTATAACTGAACTGTGTCGTGTCTGAAGTACCTTCTACCAGCAAGACATTCAGCTGCTGCTCTTTTAAACAGTAACCTGTGGCATGCATATGCATGCATGTGCACATGGAGTGGAGTTGGCTTCTGTCAGGGAGTTGGAAAATGACCCAACGCTGGAAATATCAGTAATTTGGCAGACAGGGCTCACAGGAGACCTGTGCATAAATTCAAACTAAGAGAAGGCCAGAATCATGGAGGAGTTGGAGCCATTAACTGTATATATGATATATACGATATAGACACAGTCAGTGGTTGGAACATGTAGCCACTGTTGCTCTCAATGGACGCCAGTTCTGAAAATCTGAAACTCAGCTGATTCACTTTGTGGAGATCACCAGATGTTCATGTTCAGGTTACAAAATTTATTTTACAAAAAAAAGAATAATAAAAAAAGATTTTCATTCTGAAATGCTGTAACAATTCATTGGTAACATTTTTGGACATTTTATCATAAGAATAAAGGCTGACGTATAATAATAATAATAATAATAACATGTTTATTTCTTTAATAAAGGTGATTTTAAATATACTATATAGATTTTGTTTTTGCATCTTTAAAGATCTATTTTGATTATTTTTAATGTTAATCATTTTTTTGTATTTGGTGGTCTACTAGTAATGCATTTTTTGCACACATTTTCCCAAAACACAATATTTTTTTTTTTATTCTGTACATGTATTCCCCCTCTGTCTAAAACACACATGGTTGTGGCTGTCCTTACGATGGTGTTGGTTCTGCTGTATCAGCGTCATCCAGGGCCCAACGACAGGAGTAAGGAGCCAACTGCAGATTTTTTATGCAAAACTAGGTCAAAACAAGCCAGGTCAAAACCAGAAAATCCATCCGAATAAAAAACAAGAACGCTACCAAAACACAATCCCAAACTTGTTGACCAAAGCACATAATCATAACCAGAGAAGAAAACCATAAATAGAAACGTTCAGAATTACAGGGCATGACAATACAAGATGGCTGGTGTGGCTCAGCGGTAAACACCACAAAGAGCTACCACCCCATGCGCGAGACGGGGGTTTGAATCCCAGTCTAGGTAGCAAATGCTGAGCTACACCAATGAGAGTCTTTGGGCAAGACTCCTAACACTGCACTGGCTTACCCGTAAAATGAATAACCTTGTAGTCACTCTGGATAAGAGTGTCATGTAAAGGTAAACACCCCATACATAAATACATTTCTAAAATAAATTAAGCAAAATGGAGTCTTGATGTATACAAACTGACTGCTGATTATAACCAGGTGTGAATACAAGGGCTAGAATTCAGGATAGAGTGACCTCTGTGGGCAAGGAGGGGAAACAACAATGGCAGCAGTAGATGTGATGATCAGTTTGAGCCAGAGTCTGATCCTGAAAGTCCGGTAGAACAGGTTAGTTATCTAGACTGGATACTTACAGGGAGGTTGGCTATAATAATTTACCCACTCACCAAGCTATAACTCAATATAGCATTTGTATTTAAATAAGACAGATGCAATCCGTTCAGATTAACTACACACAGCAAAGCGATTAATCATAATGAACTCTTTCAGTCATTTGACAGCCCTGGTAATTACACAATCACACAGCACCAAAGTACTAACTCTTAAACTGAATAGAGCTGATAATGATCCACAGCTGGAAGCAGGGTTTCGTTGTCCCTGGTGAACCTTTAAAGGTGATGTTGAAGTGAGCCTTTAACAGCTCAGTGGGAGCCGAGGAGAGTGAGGCCCACAGCTGACTTTGACACCACCAGCAGTGTGTGTGTGTTACACTGACACCGATCGGTCTCATTAGAGGGAATACTCGGTGTGTGAGAGTGTATGAGTGTGTGCGTGTGTGTGTCATGGCCCAGCAAACACATCGTGCTAATCCCCCCTTCATCAAAGAGAGCAGAGCGGTGACATGAACAACCCTCTGTGGATGCAGAGAGAGAACAGAGAGAACTGCAATAGAAGCTGAAGAAAGGGGAAGAAGGGAAATATGGAGACTGGACAGAGAAAAAAGAGTTTAAGGAATGATTTGCGTGGAAATGAAAGAATTATCCTCAACGTCAAACAAAGACCCAAAGGGAATGAACTGGCTGGGATGAAACTTGATGGGTAGGTTTACCTGCCATGGTGAGACATGCACATGTGACGTAAGCAGGAACAGTCCTTATCCTTGGACCTGGCTGACCCAACAATCACCATTGCAGACATTCAGCCAGCAGTGATGCTCTCAAGGAGTCATCCGGTTAGCGCCAGCACCATTAGCAAATGGCTAGACGATGCGGGACTACATGCATGCAGACCTCTATGACGACCACCCTTAACATCACATCAACAACACCAAAGACTGCAGCGGTGTCGTGCCACACTGTCAAGGAGTGACTCAAAATGGCAGCGGATCATCTTCAGTGTCAAGTCCCACTTTTGTCTTGGTGGAGACAACCAACGAACCCTTGTGTGGAGGCACCTTGGTCAGCACCCAGATGAACGGTTTGTTGTCACGCATCACATGTGCAGAAGGCCTGGTGTCACTCCACCTCCACCCTTACCACACAATCTGTGGGCGGATTTTCGCAGGACACCATTGCAAAGCTCTACAACTCCACTTGCACTTCCAGCTTTTGGCTTGTTCTGCCAACACTTCTTGTCTTTCTGCAAAACAGCCATGCTTTGCTGGCACCTAAGGTAACGGTGATTTCAGAAGCTGATGCTGAAAATGACATAGCCAGGATAACCTGACATTGACCACCCAGATGCACGGCACCTTACGCAGCTGAAGGCGGCGGAGATACAATACTTTCCTTTAGGCTCTTCTCTCTGTGTCCATCCATCTCTCTCCCTTTCTTTCTCTTTCTCTCTCTCTCACACACACACACACACACTTTCTCTATCATCCCAGTCTCTGGGGAAGCAGATCAGAGCTGGCCCTGGTCTGACAGAAGCCAACCTCCCTCCCCCCATACATACCCCCCCTGCCTCCTCCATACCCCACCATCACTGTACCATGCGTTTGATGTGTTGCCAGTGCAGGAATGACCCACGGGGGTCAGCCTGACTCAACCCTCCTCAGGCTGGCACGCCATGCCCTGCTGGCACTGCCCTGCCTCTGCCAGCCAGGCGCCCGCTGACTGGCACAGGACGAGAGGACGGTAAACACAGCCTCTGCATTGTGGCGAGGCAGTGGGGTAATTAACCCAAAGCAGTGAGGATCTTTCCCCGTGGAAGCTGGGGTACAAGCCTTCTCCTACTAGAGCACTCGGAATTCTTTTCCTCTTTGCTGTTTAAGAGGAGCGGGATGGTGACACGATGTCAGATCATGCTCCTTTAAGGCTTCCTAGGTTTCCTAGCTCAGATTGGCTCTGTTTTCTGTCAGATATGTTGTGCTGTTAGTAATTTGTGGTGGAGGGGGCAGGATGCTGTTTTGGCTCATTTGAAAGGATTTTCTTCTCCTTTCTTTCTGCCCAGAGAGAAACCCTGGGCTGTTTGCTGTCCTTAATGAGTGTGGAGGCTACCTCCTCCCGTCGCGCGTGTAAGATGCGTGAGCCTCCGTGTGTCGTGCGCCACACCTCGAGAGGTATACGTGCTCTTTTCTTCTCCAGTCAAGCGTTTTTCACTCCGGCAGCCTCTCTCCGACATTGTTCCTTACCAATTACGGAGCGCTCCTGCCAGCCTGTCTCTGGAGCTGCCATATTCACGTGGTGCCATTCACATGCAGATGCCACTAAATCCCAGGCTTGTTTTTTGTTTTGTGGATGGGGTTGCTTGGTTTCATCTTGGGCTCTTCCTTTCTTAGAATTGAGTGGTGCTCCCCCTAACCCAACCCACACCTTGGTGCTAGTTCAGCAGCGGAAAAACGCATTTACACAACTTGTCCTACATATAAGCAAGCCCGTTTTAGGACCCTTGAGGGACCCCTAACCCAAATGGGGTCGATATGTCAAATCAAAGCAAATCAAATTTATTCATATAGCGCTTTTTACAACTGATGCTGTCTCAAAGCAGCTTTACAGAAATTCAGGAATAATATTTCATTAGGGAGAGAAAGGAAAGAAGCCCCCGGTGAGCATGCCCAAGACGACAGTGGCTAGGAAAAGCTCCCTCGAGGAAGAAACCTTGGGACTCAAACAGGGCGACCCACCCTCTGCTGGTCAACACTACATTTCAAAATAACATTAATGGAGGATCCATCTATACTGATCTAGTCATAGTGGTGAACATGACGTTAAGACTTCTATGATGTTTGCTATGATGCTTGTGTAGCTAACAAGTAACAAGTCTTACACTCTACTGATTAGCAGCTGTAGGCCTGAACCATCAAACACTGGCTTACAACTTAACCATTACAGGCCTGCTTACATGGTTGCTTTCATTGTATGGTATGCTGGCATGGCCGACTCTAGACTTTGCGGGACCTAAGCAGGATTTTTTGAGGGGCTTTCCAGTTTGCCAAAGCAATGTAGGATTATAGACTACGTTATAACACTGTCCAGTAAGTGTAACCTAGTTCATTTGTGTATTGCAGATGACGGGCTACTGATTTGGGGCTCTAATAAATGACTAAGATAACCTTCACAGCATTCTTCATCCAGTGAGTCTCATAATGCAGGATATTAGCTTATCCAACTAACTGTAAGCTTAGTAAGCTGTTATAAACGCTTTACTTTCTATGTATTCAGGTAGTAAAAGGGCCTTGTATAAGTCGAATAGGGCCTTTGAATGTCCAGAACCAGCCCCACAGAATACAATAAGAAAAGCTGTTACACAAGTCTCCTCATGCAGGGTCAGAAAGCATGGTCCACGTCTAATCACTTAACGCTACACGGTCTGAAGCAAGATTGTGATGATTTGGGCATGCAGTTGGCATAGCGCTAACCTGATAGCCATAAGTTTCCATTACAGCTCCAGTGCAAAACTACAGAAGCAAATTTCAGACACCTTGGTCGTCTAGATTTGTGAAAATCTGATATGGTGGAAAAAGTATTCCTCTAAGCATTCCATAAACCTGCAAAAACGTATGTGTATTATGTGAGCGGTTTGATGGACACTTGATTTCCTGCTTTCTTTCCATCCCACTATCTTCTATTTCACCTCCCTCTTTCACACCGGGCTCATTCTCTACTCTATATCTGTTTAACAACAAACAAAACCTCTCTCTCCCCTCCTGCGCTTTCTCTCTCTCTCTCTCTCTCTCTCTCTCTCTCTTCCTCTCTCTTGCTACTTCCCCTCCCTCTCTTGAGGCAGAGTGCACTTTCAGCGCCACCATAGTGGCTCTATTCTCTTTCATCATAGGCCTGGGTGGATGTAGTACTGTAACTCAGCTGCATCTCAAGGCCTTTTACAGCCATGTGCATTAAACCAGGCGCATAAAAAATAAATAAATAAATAAATAAGACAGACTTGCCGAGGAGCAGACGGAGGAGAGAAATGGAAGCCAAAAGATCCTCTGCAGCTGGAGTGGGGAGCAAAGAGAAAATGTTCTGAAAGCCCCCCCCCTACTCAGGCACCAACCCCCACATGCAAATGAACTGCGCAAGGCCCTCTTCGGCTGTGTTTCGCGTCGGGAAAAAAATAATAATAAATAAAGTATGAAGTGTAAAGTAGTGGTAACTTGGTGATCTCTAATTATTTCATGCCCCTTGGTTCTGCTGTACAGGACGACATGGTAGTGTTGGCGGGAGAAGAGAAAAAAGAAAAAAAGGAGGCAACGCTGGATGATTGACAGTGGCCCTTCCCTCAGGATCTCATTAGGCTACTGACTAAAAGCTAGTGGGCACATTCACGCTGGTCCTCTTTTAGTCTTACATTCAATCAGATGGAAAAAGAAACGCCTTATTTCAGCAAGCCGCGTAAAAGCGAGAGAAGAAGGGTGATAAAAAAAAGAAAAAGAAAAAAAGAGGGAAAAGAAAGGCAAGCGGGCGGCCCTGGTCTTATCTCCACCAATCAGACTCTTCTTTTTAAAAAAGCCTGAGTTTTTTGGCCTTTTCTTTTATTCAGAGTTTCTTGGTGAGAGATTTTTTGCTCTCATCCAGCTCCTTCAGTTCTCCATCCTTCACCCTCTCTCTTTCTCTCTTTTCCTCTCTCTGTGTGCGTCTGCTCTCTCGGGCTGGTGCGGGTCCGCTCGCAAGGCTTCTGAGAGCAGTTTGAAGTGTGTACCCTTTGAGAGCTGTTAAAAGGCGAACGCTGCGCTCTCATCATAGATGTTGTGCAGCTCACATAAACTTCCAGAAGTTTCCCACCACAGGAAAAAAGAAAAAAGTTCGGCCTCGGCCGTTAATGCGGGTTCTGCCGCCTCTCCGTGTCAAAAGGCTGGTCCTCTCCAAATCTAAAGCTTTGCCGCATGATCCTGCTCCCGTTTGGTTAGTCATCACTTGAGCGTGCGCCATATTTCGATGGCTTCAAAGAGCATGAACTATTTGGACTTGCCTTGGCGCATACCAGGCCCGCAACAAGCTTCGAAGCGAAGCGAAAAAGTTCTAGAAAAGAAATGTCCAAAGTTGCTGTTGCTGTCTGATATTCGGCTGATTTTATTTTTATTTTTAACTGATTATTACTGTAGCACCCCGCTACTGGCTCACTGGAGGCTATCTGATGACAGACTAAGTTGCTGTTGTAAGCTTAATAAGGCCCTAATGTGTTTCACTGATACATTGTGTTTTAAGGCTTTAAGAGTTATGGGGTTCTACCTCAGGCAGTTCCTCCACGCTGATGTGTTAAATATAAGAGCATTGCTTGAAGCACTATATTTCCTGACCCAATGCAACAAAGGTATCAGAAGTGGGGCAGAGCAGCCGCCCAGCAGACTGGAGAGAAACAAGGCTTCTGTGAACTCAAAGGCAAAACTGTGGAGAGAACACAGACTAGCTGAGGACTGCAGAGAACAAAGCAGTGTGGCAAGGATGGAGGGCAAAGGCAGTGGAAGAGGCAACCTCAGAAGGTTTATCATGAGCCTCAAGGCTCACCTGCTTGGCCCTAAGCCTTGCAAGACTCTCTTCTCAAACTCTGTTAGGTCACGAGGATGGCTGACCTTTGAAGGGTTACTGGGATGACTGAGCTAATTTTATGCCGAGGCCACATTGTTTTGTTGCATGCATCATTCTCTAAAGGAGAAGCTGTGGACACGTGCAGGTGCAGAAGCCTAAAGGAACCCTCTGACTGTAGTTCTGTTAGCAGAACGGTTCTTAATAGTAGTCTAAACATAACCAATTAGGTTCCTTAGCTAATGAAAAAAGAACATTTGTTGTTTACTAAGGCAGTTGTTCTCAAGCTAGACCTCAGGGCCTCGTTTTTGCTCCAAACCAACCGTCTGGGGCCACTGGGGACCACTACATAAAGGTACTAGGCAGAGTTATGGGTTGGAGGTATGGTTTGAGAGTCCCTGAGGAAAGCTATGTTTTGAAGGTCCTTCAGTTGAGCTAAGATTTGGAGTTCCCTCAGTTGAGCTATGGTTTAGAGGTCCCTCAGTTGAGCTGTGATTTGGATGTCCCTCAGTTGAGCTATGATATAGAGGTCCCCCAGGGCAGCTGCAGTTTGGAGGTCTCTCCACTGAGTTGTATGTATTTCATTGTTATTGATTTACAAAACTAGACGTGGACTGGATTTCCATTATTGGTAAGTAAGGCGGTCAACATATATAAAATGGTTCAAGGGCTCTGTCTTTAGACGTTTGTCTGCATGTTACATGTAGTTACATATTTCCACCAGAGAAGTCTCTAAATCTCTAAATCCCTTACAGCGCAGCCTTAAGTAAGCTTCAAGTATTGCCATCTTTGTGGAGAGCTGGGAACTTTTTCAGTTTTCCTACAGGGAGCTCGGATACAATCTGCTGACAAAAAAAAGTCAGTGGAAAAACAATTATTTGATTATGTAATTAAAAATATCTTGGTCACATTTGACTGACAGAATGGCCACTAGGGGACTGAGGCAAGAGTTATTCATACTAATAAAAAATGTTTTTCTAAAAATCACCCATTGAAAGATTTTAGGGAACCAAAATTGGGACTACTTTGGTGTCAAGAAAATCTATTTCTGAGACTCTTATCCAAAAGCTACTTTAGTCATGTGCATTACAATTCTATAGAATATCAATTTACAGGGGTTGGACAATGTAACTGAAACACCTGTCATTTTAGTGTGGGAGGTCTCATGGCTAAATTGGACCAGCCTGGTGGCCAATCTTCATTAATTTCACGTTGCACCAGTAAGAGCAGAGTGTGAAGGTTCAGTTAGCAGGTAAGAGCACAGTTCTGCTCAAAATACTGCAATGCACACAACATTATGGGTGACATACCAGAGTTCAAAAGAGGACACATTGTTGGTGCACGTCTTGCTGGCGCATCTGTGACCAAGACAGCAAGTCTTTGTGATGTATCAAGAGCCACGGTATCCAGGGTAATGTCAGCATACCACCAAGAAGGACGAACCTCCACCAGCATCACGTAGTGACCTGGCCACTATCCTGCAAGAAGAATGGCTTAAAATCCCTCTGACCACTGTGCAGGACTTGTATATGTCATTCCCAAGACCAACTGACGCTGTATTGCCCGCTTAAGGAGGCCCTACACCATACTAATAAATGATTGTGGTCTAAAACCAGGTGTTTCAGTTTCATTGTCCAACCCCTGTATATATGGTAGATATAGAACAAACAAAAAGTTGTGCAGAAGTGTATAGGCTGCCTTTCCAGGCTGTTTCACTGAAGGCTGGGAAAGGCTCCAGAACCCCTGTGGCTCAGAAGGATATAGCAATTTAGAAAATAAGTAAGTGAGAGAAAAGCAAAGGTCAATGTGCATACACTGCTTGCCATAAAACACAAAGCTTCACACTGAACAGTACGGTGGATCGTCTTTAGCACTGATTGTGGTGGACATTTACTATGGCATCCTTTAATAACCATATGCATCTCAACACTGTTTTATTTCCAGAGCTGGAAGAACCTCCAGCACGTCCCAAAGACATTCATTGGGATTGAGAGTCAGGACTCTGCGGTGGCCAATGCTTGTTTAAAAACGATTCCTCATTCTCAAAATCGGAGCCTGATAAATCGTGTCCTGGAATATGCCTGCACCATCAGGGAGATAAAATCCATTGATGGGAAAAACCTGGTCATTCGGTGCATTCAGCTGACTTAACCTGATTGAGGCAACCCCAGCTCGTAACACTGTCTCTAAAGACTTGTGTAGTGGGCTCCATGCATAGTGGCTACATCGTTTCATGCACTTCTATTTTTAACTTGACTTTTGACTTATTTAAAATATAAGCCCATTATAAATAGAGTAAATCTGGATGCATCAGACCACATGACCTTCCTCCATTCTTTCATTCATCCCAATCGTCATGCTCTGTTCTAGTGAACTGAGGCCTTTTCTCCAGTTAACATGACTAACAAGCGGACCTGCTCTTACTTTCACTGCTTAATGAAACACACAAGTCCTGCTAACAATTTTTACAATTTAATTTACTTCACTGAGTGTGATCTCCCATCACAGTAATCAAGATATATTTCGAAACCACATTTCCTCTGTGAAGTTGATGGTTCTTAACCATCCTTCCAAGTTTTAACAATCCATTGGACAGTTCTTCATCCAATTCCAGCCACCTCAGCTTTTCCTTAACTCTTGCCTTTGCTTGATACAGGCCAATAATTCCAACCCTCTGAAACCCAGTAGCATCTTTTTCCAACTTTTCCCACATGAGGAGCTACTTACTGCATCCGTTAGGGTTAAGAGAATTGTTGCCAGCTGAGTTAAATTAATCACAGCAGTAATTACAGACTCAAAGGCTATTGAGTATTTGCTTAGGTACTCCTGCACCCATCAGCCATTACACTAAAACCACCTCTATGGTTCTTCATTCACTATCCATCAGCTCCAATTACCATATAGGTGCACTTAGTAATTGTACAATTGCAGGCTGTAGTCCATCTGTTTTACTGCACACTACTTATACCCTTTTCACCCTACTCTTCAAAGGTCAGGACCCCTACTGGACCACCACAGAGCAGGTATTATTTGGATGATGGACCATTCTTCAGGAGTGCGGTGACACTGTGACACAGGCTGCTGTGTCTGATCCACTCTTACCAGCAACCCATCACCACCAAGTCAGTGTCACTGCAGTGCTGAGAATGATCCATCATCCACATTATACCGGCTCTGTGGGGGTTCTGTGAGGGCACCTACATGTAACAACATACGAATTCAGTGATTCAGCTTGACTGTTGAGTTCGCCCGTCCTCTTCTAGTCTTTCATAAATGCCTTGATGGAATTCAGGTATTGCAGACTATTGCAGCCTACCCTTCCCGCTTCAGTGCTGCACAGTGCCATTTAGGAAAGTACACCTGGATCCATTAATATAGCTTTTTTTTTTTTTAGCTAAATTTTGTGAGTTGCTTGTAAGAGGCAGCTCCTATTGCGGTGATTCTTCAGAAAAGAAAAACATGATTAGCGAACGGGCTTATACCGCTGATGGCTGGAAAACACTAGAAAGGCAGTGAGTGCAAGGCCCTTTGGTGACTGGATAGATATACCACAATTGCTGCAATGTTTAAAGTCCATTTGGACCATGTAAGATGAAAAAGCTGAGTTTTTAGAGAGTCTGGCTATTACCCATGCCCAATTAGAGCGAGGGGGGTGCACTGTGCTTCCTTCAGCCTAATCCCTTCTTAAATTAGAAGAGCCACAGCCAGCCACTCAGAGCAATGGATATGGTCCACTCACTCACCGCTTTTCATTATGCGTACAAAACACACAGACACACACACACACACACACACACACACACACACTTGCACACTCACTCACAAAGAATAAGGCGTCAGTCATCTCGGAGCTTGTGTTGCCCCTTGAGTTCAAACCAGGATTTGTACACTCAAGCAAAACATCTCCCGGCCCCTGTTTTTGTCCTCTTTCCAACCAATTTATCCAGCAGGCAATAGAGTCGTACCTACCAAACCCACCATTAGGATGAGTCTGCCGGCCCGGACTGCTCTGCTGCCTCCACTTCAGCTTTGTGCTATGACCAATGTGAATTTTATATTGCTGTAATGCATCAGATGCTGCTGATACTAGAGATAGCACTATCCCACGTTTTTTCCATTACTGAAAGTAACACCAATTTAACACCTTTCACAGTAGATATAACCTGTAATACCAGCCTTATAGCTACGCCCTCAGCTTACCGTATAGGTGTAGACTGTAGTTCTTGTTCTCTGCATACCATGCAGGTGGAAGTTATAGCTCTTGTAGTGCATTTGTTTGCTCATGACCACCACAGAGCTGGTATTATATGGATGGTGGATCATTCTCAGCACTGCAGCGACACTGACGTGGTGGTGGTGTGTTAGTGTGTGTGGTGCTAGTGTGAGGTGGAGGTTTCAACACCTCACAGCTGAACTGAAACTAGTCCACCAACCAAAACCAGCCAACAGCATTCTGTGACCACTGATGAAGGACTAGAGGATGACCAACACCAACTGTGAAGCAGCAGATGAGCTGTCGTCTCTGACTGTAGATCTATAAGGTGAATCAACAAGGTGGGAGTGTTTGACAGAGTGGACAGTGAGTGGACTCGTGTATTGAAAGTGTATTGGTCATTTTTTAACCTCAACAAATACAGTATATCTAATTTGTATTTTCATGTTTTGTAGTTGGGGTCTCTGAGAGTCCAAACGGAGGGGCTGTATGAATCTAGAACATGTTTTTTGAGGCAGCTTTCATGAAGTAACCATCGAGCTGATGAATATTCAAATCCTTTAAACAGGTTTGGGGGCCTACAGGACCTTAAACATAAAAGCTCAACATGAGCTTTAACAATACACTGGAAAATAAAATGGTCTACGTCACACAAAAAATCAGTCACCTTTCATGTTGGAGGAGGTAATAACTTCAGGCTCCTGCAGAGGGCACTGTATGAGGATGATGGGGCTATAAATACCTGCGGGGTGTGAGTGACAGGATTCACAGATTGAGAAGAGGTGGTACAGTGCAGTGAATGTCTCGTTCCATGTGTGGAAAATGGCTCCAAAGAAGATGGTAATGATTGGCTGAATTGAATGACTGCATTTGGGCGTGGCCAAAGACCATAGTGTGAAGGAAGTAGCTGAATTTGTATGTGTATAGAGGAACAGGGTCATATGGGTCTACCAGCAGAGGCTAAAATCCCAGTCTACAGGAAGTTCTCCTCAGAATTGTGCCAGGGACGGCATCCACCAAATCTGGCCCTACTGCACAATTCTTTGATGGGAGAGTGGCTGAACATTGATGTGGCCTACATTCAGAAACTCTGTCTAGTTCTTGCTAAATCAAATCACAGTTGTTATTGGTCCTTGTGGAGGTACCAGATGCTAGCATGTAGATTTTTAGTTTGGTGAGTTTATTGAAAAGTGATCTACTAAACTTCTCGGCTCCACCACATGCAGTTCTGCAATTTGGTTTTTCACTCCTACATCAAATCCAGTATATTCTGCTGGTACCGGCCATGTACCCACACCGAGTATCGGATCAGTACTACCTGTATCCAATACAGTACATACTCAGGCTTATATAAATGAAATATGTGTGTGCCACAGCACTCAGATTGATTCCTTATACGCTTCTAGAGGCGCGTTACGCTTCCCTTTCCAGCTCTGCTGTTTTTAAACCTGGAACTAAATGTTTAATATTTTCCCTCTATCATTTCGGACATCTGTTTGCTTGTCTGCGTGTGCAAGCGGGAAGAGTTGCGGTCGCTAAATGTTTTACTGGATGATGTTTGAATGGAGGAGGATTCGGCCATACCAAGACGCATTCGACGCCGGATTTTGGTTTACCAGCCCGGAATTAATGACTGTTTTGAAGGCTTCAAAAATCTTTTTGGTGTTAAGCCAACGGTTTAGTAAAAATTAAGAAGAAAGCTGGGAGATCAATGGAGTTTGTTTCACTCTCAAATCCCTTTGCTTTATGTTTCATTTGAAGTCTGGAGTGAGGGGGCTCATTCACCCAGAATCAAAGAGCTGTCATTTATGTTTTAGTTTCTTGAGATCATGCCACGGTTTAAGACTTCCAGTAATTATCCAGATATGAACATCAAATTTGAGGGGATGTTCTTCGACTGTTTGCCTCACACAAATGATGGCGGTGCCAAACACAATGTAATTAAACCATCACTGGGTGGCCCTGCCAATGCAATGCAGGGTCACATTTTAAAACTGATGGCCCCCTGTAGCTTATCTCAAATGTCTGGTGAAACTCTGCTGAACATCAACAGCAATAGTGGTAAGATTTAGGACTTTCCTTCGCAAAAATGGCTTTCATGATTTTTAGGATGGTCTAAACTAGTTTAAGCTGGTATAGTGCTGATGCAGTACTGGTTTAGCTGGTCAGCCCAGCATACCAACCATTAAAACAACATTTGCTGTTTACCAGCACATTAACGTCCATGGCTACTAACCAGCATACCTCTTTCATTCCAGTCACTCCAATGGACACACCTCCATCTCTACACACACTCCCTCCTAAATGCCCCATTTCTATTTTTATTTTATTATTCTACCCTGTTCTATCTATCTATCTATCTATCCATCTATATATCTATCAATCTATCTATCTATCTACCTGCATCCAAAACACAACCTAAGCTGGTTTTGCTGGAGACCAGCCATGCTAGTCTACGCTACTTCTAGCAGGGTTAGCTTTTAGTGTGCTTTGACATATAATCACAGCTTAGCCAATGGTTTGGTCAGTTTAGTCCATTTGTAGAGGTAACAGAATGTCATGCAGTGTCATAAACCATGTAAGAACCTCTTGGATTACATGACAAATTGACTCGGCTTGGGACGAGCAAGAGATAATCTGGGTTTGTAGTTGAGACAGTGCTAAATGATCTTAAGCTTTCACTGCTGGTCCAATACATTAGCATTGTGGACACAGTATGACCCTAATGAAGCATTCAGTGTTACCTGTATCACTGGTGTTGCACCAGTATCAGGCACATGCACAGATGGCCCCAATTGGGGACTTGCGCCCTTTTGCCGTCAACCTGTCCTGAGTGCCCTCTTGGTTGGGATATAGGTACATTTGCTGGTACATTTGTTTCAACCCTCAACCCTCAACCCAATGTATTTAAATTGCCTCTCATGATGACAGCATCTGCAACATATTGTAAAACACAAAGTTTAATTCACGTTCGGGTTGTCCTTTTTCCCGTTAAGCCCCTGTCCCCCCTGAGAAACTGCAGAGAAAATACTCGGCAATGCAGCTTGGCCAAACAAAACTGGAGCAAACACATGTCCACCAAACGGCACAGAGGAAAAGTCTTAGCGGACCTGTATATCATTCTGGGGTTCCAGCGTAAATAAATCCGGGCTGTTAGATGGTTTGCGGTGTACTGCGCTTTTTTCAGCAGGCTGTGCTTCGCGCTCGTCCCGCAGAGAGTCGCTCTCCAATCAAAGGCTTCCCTGGCACGCTTCAAGCTGACCGCACAAACTACACACTAAGGGGACGGACGCAGGGCAGTAAAGCAGCTTGAGGAAAACCAAACCAGAGCCTGCCTGAGCTATGGCGGCCTAGACCCGCAGCTTTAGTGTGGCTTGCAGTCCCCCCCCAGCCTCTCTCGCTCTTTCTCTCTGTCTGTCTCTTTCAATTCCCTTTGATTAAGTTCAATATTTGCTTTAGTGACATGATAGATTTACAGTCACACTGGAACGAGCAGCACACTCACACAGCAGTCACAAGGACGTTAACATCAAATGACCTGTGTGTGTATTTGTGCTTGTGTGTGTAGGAGTTGAAACATAAAGCATATTTACTTTTCTTTCTCTTTCTCTCCTTCTCTCCTTTACTCTCTGCCTCTGTTTCTCTCTGTCTTCCGCTCTCCACACCGCTCCCTTTCTCTCTCTAATTGTCTAACGTATGTCGCCGCCTTTCTATGTCCCTCTCTCTTTCTCCCATACACACATTCTCTGTCTATCTTGCTCTCGTTTAGTCTGGCCCTTTTATTCTTATTCTCATTACACTTTCGTCCTTTTCCTTTTATTTCTGCCTCTGTCTCTGTCTTTCTGTCTCTCTTCTCTTTCTCTTCCTCCTCTTTTTCTCTTCCACTCTCTGGCTATCAATTCAGCTTATGTAATTACGTTCATCATCAAAGAGTAGTCGCACGAATAGTTGCACCCAGAAGGTATTAACCATCAGGATTGAATCTTGGTGGGTGGGTTTGACATTGTGAGACCTGCTAATGATTCAAGTTTCACACTCAGCCATGCATGTGACGTTAGCAAGGACGGGCCTTACTGCTGTATCTGACTGACCCAACAGCCACGACGGCAGACATTCAGAAAGCACTGATGTCCTTTATGAGTCATCCTGTTAGTGCCAGCACCATTGGCAGACGGCTGCACAACGCAGGACTACATGCACACAGACCATTACAACAACTACCTTTAACACCATAACGCCACCAAAGACTGAAATGGTGTTGCGCCAGACGCTCATACAGTGACTCAGAATGGCAGCAGGTCATCTTCATTGACGAGTCCCGTTTTCATGTTGGTGGAGACGACCAACAATCCAAGGGTGGAGGCACCATGGTCATGAAAGGTTTGCTGTCAAGCATAGATAGATAGATAGATAGATACTTTATTGATCCCAGAGGGAAATTCATGTCCAGAAGGGCTGGTGTCACTCCACCTCCACCCCTACTGCACAATCTGCAGGAACTGAGGGAGAATATTTAAACTGCATGGGATGGATCATCACAGGACACCATTAGGAACCTCTACAGCTCCATGCAGAGAGGTTTAGCATGTTAGCATACATGGAGGCCCAAATTTATCATCATGTGTTGCTCCCGGTAACCTTTATCCTCCTTCCCAATAGCACTGCAATCTGACTCTATCTCTCTATCTCTCTCTCACACACACACACTTTCTGATGTCTGGTCTTTTTCTAAGTGTCTGCATGTTTTTGTCTCTCTCTTTCTCTCTCTCTCTCTTCATCTCTCTCTCTTCATCTTTGTCTCTCTATGTCAATTCAATTTTTTTCTGTCTCTCTTCTTCTTTCTGCCTCCCACGTTTTGTCTCTCTTTATTTCTGTCTGTCTTTCTCAGATCAAATAAAAGTATCTTTTTATCTATTTATTTGTATCTCTGTCTCTCTTCTTCTCTCTTCCTCCCACACTATTTGTCTCTTCTTTTTCTCTCCCTTTCTCAGTCATTTATTCTCTGTTTGCATCCCATATTCCCTCTCTCTCCCTCTCTGCATCCTTCTTTCTTTCTTTGCCCCCCCCTCCCTCTCCTTTCTGGTTCCATCTGGCCTGTCCCGCTTGGCCCCCTTGTAGTGTATAAAAGGGGGATTACTGCAGCTGTCAGTCATGTTAAAGCCCCTCAGCCTCTCAGCCGCCGACACCGCTGCCGTCTTCACCCTCATCCTCATCTATCACAAAGAAACGTCATTAACACAGCACAATGGAGGTTTCACCAACACACACTCTGCCTTCGGTAACACACACTGTAACCCACTCTGAGGGGCAGTGCTGGGTGGGCAGGTGGGGGGCAGAGTGAGAGAAAGAGCTCTGTAATATTCAAATGACAGCCAAATCTCAAAGATCCGATCTGATGACGCAGAACTGGCCTCATGCAGATGTAGAAATGGCCCAGGTTCCTGTAGGTGGTCTCAACATTGACACTGGGAGTGGGGGGTGTTGAGCAAGTTACATAAAACCAGCTTATTAACTCTTCAGTGTCTGTTTTATCTCTAATATTGTGATTTCTTCATATTGTTTTTTGACCTCCTCATCGTTCAGGGGGGCGTACGCATACACCGGCCGGTTCAGCTACTTCCCTCACACTATGGCCTTTGGCATGACCATATGCAGTCACAGCCTTTAGCCAATCAAACGTCTTCTTTGAGATCCATTTTCCATACATGGAATGAGACATTCACTGCACTGTACCACCTCTTCTTAATCTATGAATCCTAGCACTCACTTTATTGAGCCCAAAGGACATTACTGTTACTGTAGTACTGTAGTACCGCAGCATAAAACCCCCCACCCAACACCTCTCCATAAACCACTAAAGAAGGCTGTTACACACCGAACGCAATTCTTTCATGTGATTTATTTGAGCACATGTTCTTCACCATGATTTCAGTGTGCTAGATACACTACAGGTCAGTGGTTGTTCCAACCAAACCTACCCCTACCCCACATATTCAACATAGTGCCATAGTAACAGTTATGTAATACGTATTACATACGTATTATACATATACCATCCTCCTCATTTGTTTTATCAGCCCTCTAAAAGATTCTGGTGCTGCGCCTTAATAAAGGATGAAGTCAGATATCATGAATATTCATTAAGATATAACCTAATGCTGTTCAATTTAAGACTTCAAAAACAAAAGGTTGTTCTTTTTTAGGTTTGTGTTTAACCTATTTGTAATGCTACATGAATACAAGCAGCATAAACCTCCCACCCAACACCTCTCCATAAACCTCCAAAGTAAAGGCTGTTACACACCGAGCACAATGCATTCATGTGAACACAGGTATACGTGACAGCGCCTTGCATGCGCAATGAGTTTCTGTGACAGCTAAAACTCTACTATATTTTATCTGCACTCGTCTTTTGCAAACTTCTGCCTGCGACCAAAACTTTTTCACCAATTTGAAGAGCTCATATGCTTCAAAAGCAGCTCAAGCTGGGCTGCAAACATCTGAGTTAAATGTGGAAGAATTCAGCACTCAGAATGAAGTGATATTCAGCCTGGCTTTGGGGGTTTGTTAGCTGTAGAGGTGCATTCCCAAGTTCAGCAGTTCTCCTGCGCTTCCACTGTGACAAACATCCTAAGCATTAGCAAAGTCAGTCAGTGAAGAGCAGAAGCTAAATGATATTTATTCTGCTAATATTATATTATTTATTATTATTATTTATATATTTTGTCGCTCCATTTTGTCTCCATGTTTGTTGAGTTTTACTTTTATGGATTTATGGCACCAGCTGTTTACATTGTATGAAAACTTCATGAGGACTGGACCATCAGAAATGCTCAAAATTACTAGGAAAAAATTCTGGTTCTATTGACTTATATTAAAATTAAATTAGGTTTTTGCTCTCTCTTGTAAAATAAATCCTATCTATCTGTCTGTCTGTCTGTCTGTCTGTCTATCTACCCATATATATATATATATATATAGACAAATTGTTACTTTATAATGCTTTACAATACTTATTTAATTTCTAATAATAATAATAATAATAATAATAATAATAATAATAATAATAATAATTTGAAATACTTATAGTTTCTGACCATGAAATAAAAAATAAATCCAAATATTCATGTTTTTTTATGAGTTATGATCAGCATGACCTTTTCACATAGAAAGCCTTCTTGAAAATAAATCTTGCGAACATGAAGGGAGATTACAATTCCTTGTGCTTCATTATCCTCCTAAACAAATTCAAACTAAGATCTGAATAAATGTAAGAACCACCAGGCTACATCTGCTCTTGTCCTACAGTCTCAAGACCACCTCATAGTACACTATGAAAGCAGTCCTTTAAACAGCCCAGAAGCCCTGACCATGGAGCCCTAAACAGCCGCTTATGATGGTTATTACACTCAGAGCTGACGGCACAGGCATTAATGTCACCGGCCTATTGCTTTCATGTAGTATACGAGTAGTCTGAACCAATAGTGAGAGACAGTGTCTGCGTTTCAGGACGATAAAACCAATAACCTGGCTTCAGTATGTTTCAACAAGTTAAAGGGTGCGACAATGACAATGTGAATGATATGATAGTCTATACAATCTGGTCAATGTTGGCAGGCTGGTGAACAGGTTTAAACAGAAACTTGGTCCCAGTGTCAAATATGGTTCACGACTATTTGATTTTACAGTGATTACTTACAGAAGCTTAAGACACTTACAGAAACAGATTTTATAAATCTACATAAATGTAAAATTGATATTTCAGAATAAATGTTCTGCTCGTTCTTCAGCATTTCACTTGTTTAACCTAAACTTCCATACCAAGCTTTTCCTAATTTAATTTTGTCCACAATCAACTGCCCACTCTTAAATCATACGATTATTATTCACAAGTAGAAGCCCATTATATTATTCATTGGGCCTTTGTTAATTATACATTAAACGCTCCGTATTAATTAGCTTTTCCAGAGAATATCTCCTTTCGCCTTAACATAGGCCTCTTTGAAAGTATCCCTTTGTCTCTGAAATGATCAGATCAGATCTGAGGTTAATTGAAAGGAATAAAATAAATAAATAAAGTGATAAAGAGATAGAGTCACTTTCTAGCTCCTTTTTTTTTAGTATATGTGAAGCCCTGTTCATGACGGACAGGCAGTAGCTCAGCCAGGCAGGACTAAAGAGGAGCATAGGAGTGTGTGTGTGTATGCGCTTGTGCTGAGGATTAATTTTGTTCACCCCTGGGATCCAATCCGACTCCTCTCCGCGCTCCCCTCAGGATCCTGCAGTATCAATGGGATTGATCCGGAGTGTCCGGGTCATCCTCCGGTGAGTTCATCAGGCGGCAGTTCATGTTTAAGAGGCCCTGCTCAGGACGGGGGCCTTGAGGGAGCCTCTGCATCACTGCCTCCCATCCAGGCTTCATTCAGGCCTGTAGCTTCCTCTGCTACTGCAAATACAGTGAACAGCTGCTTGTCTCTTACTACTTTGGTGTGATGTTCCCTGAAGAACGTTTCAGTGGATGAGATTTCTGAATGTGAAGGACCTTTTCAGAGTTTAAACTAGTTGTGGCAAAGTCGATTCTAACTCCTGACCATATGGAGGGTGTTCCTCCAGAATATCATGTCCTCTGTTTGGCCTCTGAATGACTGGTTCATGGTTCCTCTGATCTTACAGCTGGTCAGCCACTTTCTCTTCAACAGCACTGAATATGTCCAAAATGAGATTTCAGTTTGGTCATCTGGGCTTTCGAATGAAAGATAAGGCTTGACTTGGACAAGAATTCATTTTGTTTCCATTGTGGCCCGGGGGCACTCTCAAAGGTCAAAGGCATCAACAGTTTTCCTTGTCCAGCTTTCACATTCATAAAGATATACAAGCTTTAGCAAATCTATTGGCAGAAAGACTTTCAGAAGCTGATGTCTAACGTTCCCCTCTTTACCACCAGAACCAATTTGGTTCTGCCTAGATGTCGAGATGGTGGAACCATGCTGTCATGATCTGGCAGGATCTGCAAGGGTCTTGATGCTCCAAGACCTGGCCCATGGATGATACCATGATGTCTTCATCACACCTGTCTTAAGTCTTTCTACCACACCAGGGGCTGGACAGTGGACTGCTTGTACTATGCATTGTGATGCATATGTGATAGTGCTGCTCAAAACGAGTATCCCAAATGAGACATCAACTGTAGAACACACATGCTGAATGTCTTCCCTGGGGTGGGTGGGATCTTCTGAAATGTCACACAACTAAAAATGTCTGACGCTGGTTGGAAGAGCATGACCTAGACTTCCAAATACTACCCCCTAATTCCCCAGACTTGAACCCAGTTGAGCATCTGTAGGATGGCATTGATTGTCGTGTTCACCCTAGGGATCCTCCCCCATGCACTTTCCAGCAGCTGTGTATTATCAGGTGATATGTTACTCGGCTGTGTGTTCTGAGCACTGCTGTGTTCCATTACAACCACTCCCTCCTAAAGTCCCCTCCACAGATGTTATATGGACATGGCTAGTGTGCCTTCATCGTTAGTTGGAACAAAAACCAAAAGCAAACCGTGTTTTTTAGAGAACGTTGTGTTGCTTCTTTTTTCCAGCTTCTTATTCCAATTTCCATCCGACCTTAAATAGTGCTGCATTTACATTCTGGTGTACTGATGCATCACTTAAGGTGGACTGGAAAAGTCACAAAGGAGGCTGGAAAAAATTCAGCCACTTAAAAAAGGGAACAAAATGGTTACATTTCAAAGAATTCTGACAACATTAATGATTTCGTCAGTGTCTAGAAGTTCTCTGATGTTCTGTTCTCTCTGCTGTATCTCATTATCATCTGCTCTTGCACTCTCTTGGCTAACATTAAATGGAGTCGAGGAGTCGCTCCCATCGTTCCAGCTGCAGAAGTCAAGAACGGAGTCATGCATCACTACGCAAGTGTGACCCTCTTACTTGAATACAGTTTCATATGGCAATTATTCCCAGCGACTGCTGTGGTGCACTTGAAGTCACCTTTTTGCCTCTGATTAAAGGGATATAGAGAACTGCTGCTATTTGACTGTTATAATAATAAAGCATATTTCCAGGTCTGGACTGAACGCAGTCCTACAAGGCCCAGAGGTAGGCACTACGGGAATATATACAGACCAGCCACATTAGTGCCTGTGCTGTCAGCTCGTTCACAAACTGTTTGCATGTGAGTGCCATGAGTGGGATGTCCTGTCATCAACACGCTGTGATCTGCTACATAACCATCACTGATTATGCTTTTCATGTCCCACATGTAGACAGAATTAAAGAAAAACATTTATTTGCTGTGAAGCTAACAATGAGCACAAAGACATTTCATTTTGATGAACGTGATTTAAATTTAAATGCAATGTGTCCCAGAAAGACTGGAGTAGGATTAAAGATCCCTCTCAGTCTCCTTCCCTCTGCTCCATGTCCTGAGGTCTCAAGATCCAACTGAACTTCATAAATCACACAGGTTGTTCAGGAATTCTAGAGCAATAGAGAAGATTTCATCCTCTAACTGGGCTGGTAATTGGTTTGTATGCTTTTAATGTGCATTTACATCTAAAGTTTGGGCACCCCGGTCAAATGACAAATTATGTTATGCTGAATCAAAATTAACATACGGGCCAAACAAAATTTTTGATTAAAAAATTCTGATAAATTAATGTAAAATGTATGACAAAATATGGTAAAAGCAAAATTTATGACACATGACTTTCAAATTTTAGGTTTTCATTTTTAAGGATAAACAGCTAATGAATTCTAATTGTGCACTGAGATTAGCAAAAATCATTATTATTATTTACATATGAATTGCATATTATTTACTGTATTTATGTGGCAGGTAAAGATAATTAAATGCTTTATTTATTGTTTTTTATTCTCTAAATTTGCTTTGGTTTGGACTTTGATTGAATTAGTTTGTTTAAACATTTACTTTAGACATTTTCAGACAGTCTTTGTATGTGTCACCAAATGTATATGTGTATAACAAAACCAACAAATGATAATAAACTATTCCTGACATCTGCGTCTTTAAAGACTGGTGTATCAGTTTCAGTTTAAACAACCAGAATACTGTTCCTTTTCTAAAAATGTGTATCTTTGCTCTCTGCTACTTTTTTATTGCTCATTTCAATATAACATATCAGTTCTATGGGCATTATCAATATATATACATATACATACATATACATATATATACATATACATACATATACATATATATATATATATTACTCTTGCTTTAAAGTATAAGTACACTCCAGAGAGTTTTCAATAGGAAGAAAAACACATAGCAAAGAGCAAAGAGATACCATTCATTTTGCTGAATGCTGATTGTTCGAACTGAAACTGGTAAACCAGTCATAAATGCAGATTATTATTTATATTTTTTTATATACGCATATCTTTATAGTGACACACACAATCACTGTCTAAGAATCTCCAGCTAAAGGTCGAAACAAACTATCTCAAGTCCAACAGAAGCAAGTTTAAAGAAAGAGGCAGTGAATTATCTTTGCCTGCCAGATAAGGCCATGGTTTTGATTGTTCTTAATAACACTCAAATGATATGTAAGTCATTATAATGATTGTCGTAAATCTTAGTGCATGATTAGTGTTCATTAGCTACTCCTCTTTACTCCTCTTTACTATTCTGATTCTCTTTTTTTCTGGTCTTTTCAAAATCCTAACCCTTTTGTTTCCAACTAAAACTGAAATATGAGTATTACTACAATATCCAACAAACCTGATACTTGATCTATCTAAGTTGCTAAGTCGCTAAGTATTAATAACTATGTATTGTTAAGTTCCCTATAATCATCAGGACATTCCTATAGGTCCCCGTTTAGTACAGACTTCTGCCTCCATCGAAGTCATTTGATGGCACACAGAGTTTAGAGTGGAAACCCACTCTATGAGTGACGTTGTCTCTAGAGCTCCCCTTTAACAGCACCATCTGAACGGAGCAGTCTGTTATTCTCCTCTCCTCCCTCCTCTCGCCTTTCATCTGTGGAAAAATGTGGCTACTCCGGAGAAAGGCCGCTCTCCCCCGCCAAAGTTAGCACCCCCCTGGGACGCCACATCACAACCCCCCAGCACAGAATCACATCCAATAAATATCCCTTCGTTAACGGAGTCCCTCTCCTCCCCGCGTTTGATCAGCCATTCCTCCGCCCTTGTTGGTTTTGATTAGCCTAAACCGTTTGAGTCGTGACAAGTCCAGAGCGATCGCGCAGACGGCCCTTAAAGCACACTGGCACCGGTTCTCTCTTTATTGGGACATAATGGGGGGAAACCCGTGCTTTATAGCCTAAACCTTGCGGGACTTTTTGTTTCCACTTAGATTAGGCCTGGTTCTGACCCTTACAAAAATATGATATGATTTTATATTTTGAAAGCTACATACATTGATATAACAGATAGTTGCAGTTGTAAAACCTGATTTTCTGAGCCATTATAGAATGTATATGGAATTATATACTATTATGTGCTAAGTTATTATAAAACATTAATAATAATTCAATATTTTATTCAAATTAAATGATTAAAATAGTTGTGTTGTATCTTGTTACAGTGTATTGTATATTGTTGCAGTTCTATAAAAGCTTACACACAGTACACAGTTTTGTATGTATATACACTATAAAAAACTGTCACAGCTTTAGATCCAACCAACGTAATGGATGTGTTCGGTGATCTTGAAGACTCGACAGACTTACACTCCATACTTACAGCTGGTGCGATGTCTGAAACAGTACATATCCTGATATACCACATATACTCTTAATGTACAGCAATATTATATTTATGTAGAATTATTCAAAAATTGCTTATAACCTCCTGTTACCTCACTGCAGGTTAGGAAAGCTGCACACACACACACAAACACACACACACAGACACACACACACGCACACACACCCACACACACATACACATACACACACACACACACACACACACACACACACACACACACACACACATACACATACACACACATACACACACACACACACACACACATACACAACAGCAGGCCATTCAAGCACATGTCCTCTGTGTCAATGAAGACACACATGCAGAATAAGGCCTGGGACTCTCCTGCTGAAATAACCAGTGACTTCCCAAGAAAAGACATCATCTGAATGACAGCATTGATCTCTCTAACATCTCAATGTACGCCTTAATGATATCTTCACACATATGCAAGTTACCCATGCCGTGGCCCATGATGCCCCTCATATCGTGACAGATGTTGGCTTTTCCAACATTAAAAAGTTAGGATGGTCATCTTTTCCCTTCCCAAAATCCAAGCTGAAACATGGACTCATCATGGACTGACCCCAGCACACATCTCCACTGTCTTTCAGACCATCTGAGAGGAGCTTGGACCCTGAGAACCTGAATAGAATTTATGTTTGACTTTGTCCTTGCGTAATAAGAGTTTCAGGTTGCATTTCGTGATACAGCGGTGGACTGTGACTGAAGTAACTGTTAAATAAAACAAAGCACCAAAGCAATTCCCACATGGCTGTAATTAACACAGTAGCATGACAGTTTCTTAGGCAATGCTATCTGAGGATTCCAAGGTGATGCCATACATTTCTGACATTACCCTACACAGACTGAGATTACGCCTGATACTACGTGTGGTAGATTTGACAAACCTAAATTCTTTGCAGTTTTACATTAAAATGCTTTTTTTAACTTTTTAAATATTCAGAGAGGTGGGCCATAACACACCTGTGCTTGCAAGGACTGGGCCTTTGGTGGAGCTCCTTTTATACCCCATCAGGATCCACTTATCCAGCTAATATCATTTCACACGTTTATTGTGTAATGTGGCAAAACTATAGTGCAATATTCTATAAACTTTTATTTTCCTCCTGTCCCAAAGTGTTGTACTTTAAGTGAAGCATTCTATACGACTAGTATGATTACAGTTTACTTTTGATACCAGCAATAGTGCGATGCACAGCACATCTGTAGACTGGGATAAGCCAGTGAGCTGATTTTGTAAAGGGAACTGATATGACTGAGATTCTCTCCTGAAGCTCTGCTAGACTGAAAGTAGGCACAGCGCGTGTCTGGGAAAGGCAGTAACTGGTTTTTATTGCTACGCAGGGGGAGTTCTGCTATCACCGTTTAGGATGAAAGATGGGAGAGATGGTGGGATAAGACACAGCAGATCAATAAAAGAATAAAGGTGCCTTGAATGTGTTGACCCATACCAGTAAACGTCCACACAGAGAGGAAATATCCAAGCACGTAGGCTGTCTCCATGTGACAGAACGCTTGATTGATTCTGTCTTCGGCATGCTTCTACCACAAGACTCATATTGTGATAGTGTATGTGTGTGTGTAGGCGTGTGTGTGTGGGTGTATGTGTGTGTGTGTGTGTGTGCGCGTGTGTGTGTGTGTGCGCGTGTGTGTGTGTGCGTTCGTATGTGTGTGTGTGTGTGTGTGCATGTGTGTGTGTGTGTGTGTTTGTGTGAGTATGTGTAAGTGCATGT
>JAMWET010005256.1:700000-722500 GCA_024036415.1 Prochilodus magdalenae | reverse complement strand
AAGGCATCACAACACGCACCGTGGCAAATATTTACAGAAGCGAATATTTACAGCAGATACCGCAGAGGGTTCAGCGATGGGCTCGTCCGTTTAGAACGCATATCAGCACTGGGTCACGTTGGAAATTTAGGAGGAACTCTCTCAAAGTTCTTTAATTACAAACAGAGGAGAGGCTACGAGAAGTGATAACCATCTAGCTGCAAAACTGGAAAAAGTTATGGAAAGTTTCAGGCTTCATGTTTCTGGCAGAGAGTAATGCTGGTATATGTCAGACTGCTGTTTACTGGACGTTACTGTCAGTAAGTAAAAGGTGTCAATCATAACAGTCTCATATCCTTCAGTTCCTTAATCTGTAAATTTAGAGGCAGCTCTGTCTAAGGCCAGTTGGATCATTGTTGGACCAATGTAGTCAAAATGACGGACTCTTGTTATTTTATTGAGTTCTTGGGTGTGATAACGAGAGGGAAAGAAAGAAGCTGAAGGACACTGGCTGGGCTGAAGGATCTGATGGAGGTTAGCGATGGAGGAAGAGAGAAATACCTTTAGAAATATGCTGAAGGAGACTGACAGGCCTGAAGGAGCACATCTGTTGGAATTTATTGATGGAGGAGAAGGAGAGGGAGAAAAAAGCTAGAGGAGCCTGACTAGGCTGAAGGAGCAGATCTGATGGAGGTTATTGATTAAGGAGAAGGAAGCTAAAAGGAGATTGGCTGGGCTGAAGGAGTAGATCTGATAGAGGTTAGTGATGGTGGAGAAATCAGCTTAAGGAGATTGAGTGGGCTGAAGGAGTAGATCTGATGGAGGTTAGTGATGGTTGAGAAATCAGCTTAAGGAGATTGGCTGGGCTGAAGGAGTAGATCTGATTGAGGTTAGTGATGGTGGAGAAATCAGCTTAAGGAGATTGGTTGGGCTGAAGGAGTAGATCTGATTGAGGTTAGTGATGGTGGAGAAATCATCTTAAGGAGATTGGGTGGGCTGAAGGAGTAGATCTGATGGAGGTTGGTGATGGTGGAGAAATCAGCTTAAGGAGATTGGGTGGGCTGAAGGAGTAGATCTGATAGAGGTTGGTGATGGTGGAGAAATCAGCTTAAGGAGATTGGGTGGGCTGAAGGAGTAGATCTGATGGAGGTTGGTGATGGTGGAGAAATCAGCTTAAGGAGATTGGGTGGGCTGATGGAGTAGATCTGATGGAGGTTAGTGATGGTGGAGAAATCAGCTTAAGGAGATTGGGTGGGCTGAAGGAGTAGATCTGATGGAGGTTGGTGATGGTGGAGAAATCATCTTAAGGAGATTGGTTGGGCTGAACGAGTAGATCTGATGGAGGTTAGTGATGGTGGAGAAATCAGCTTAAGGAGATTGGGTGGGCTGAAGGAGTAGATCTGATGGAGGTTGGTGATGGTGGAGAAATCAGCTTAAGGAGATTGGGTGGGCTGAAGGAGTAGATCTGATGGAGGTTGGTGATGGTGGAGAAATCAGCTTAAGGAGATTGGGTGGGCTGAAGGAGTAGATCTGATGGAGGTTGGTGATGGTGGAGAAATCAGCTTAAGGAGATTGGTTGGGCTGAAGGAGTAGATCTGATTGAGGTTAAAGATGGACAGGAAAGTGAGGGAGAGAAGGAAGCTGAAAGAGCCTGGCTGGGCTGTGTGAGTAGATCTGATGGAGGTTAGTGATGGAGAGGGGAGGGATGTTTAAGCTTTCAGTTTGACTGTGAACATATAATATTTGTCACTATGATCATGAAATTCTGTCTGTTAGTTTATTAAGCATGGCTACAGCGTGACATCTCACTCGTTCCAGCAATATGGACTGAGAATAAACTGATCTATAATCTGATCTATAATATAAGAAATATGAGAGAGAGAGGAAAGGCATTGCTTCACTACATTTGCTGTTGTAACTGGATGGATAAGTGATATTAGCTCTGTGGATAACCCATAAGAGCCCATGGTAACATGTGTCCCTTTAAAAATCTGGAAAATTCCTTATTCCTTTTCTGAAACCCATGAACTCCCTAAGTAACTCATACTGAACATCATGGATGGAGTCAGATGACAGTGTGAATTTCATTGGCAAACAGGCAATGTGCTTGTTTAGTGCATGAAATAAAACTAGATCATTGTGAAAGTATCTAGAACATCTGTTCCAAACACTAAAAATGTGAATGCTACATGATCTAAATAAGATAAATACATTCTGACCACATTTGTAGAATAAAATGATGAAATACATGTTACAAAGTGGTTGTTGAGACTTATTTTACCAATCTGTTAAAATATAACAAAATATATAATATAATAAAAATCATTCAGACTACAACACTTGATGGATCAATTTGACCGAATAGCCATTTTGGATACATTTTCTAGTTGTTGCTACCCTAAGTGTTCACAATGAACATTTTGGGACCATTACAAACATTCTTCTATGGGACCACTGTGGCGCCCATACCCCCCTAGTACAGGCTTAGCCCCATTATCCATAAACCATTAAAGATCCCCCTGTTCCTCATAATGTGTTGCATATGGTTCTTCTATACATACCAATGGCAGAAACCATTTTCAAAAAGGTTTTATGTAGAACCATGTACGACACATCCTCCATCCATCACTCTTCATGATTCTGTATGGAACCACTGTCTTTACTGAGTGGCTATAGGGTCGAGTCCAATCAGTACAACATGATGAAGTGTGAAGGAGTGGTGCTGATCCACAGGCTCATTGTAACCTCGTTTCAGTCGTGTTGAAGGTCCTGGCCTTGGTTAGATTACTTACAGTGAGGAAAATAAGTATTTGAACACCCTTTGCAAGTTCTCCCACCTGGAAATGATGGAGTGTTCTGAAATTTTCATCTTATGTGCATGTCCACTGTGAGAGACATAGTCTTAAAAAAAACCTGAAAATCAAAATGTATGATTTTTTAATAATTTATTTGTGTGTTACTGCTGCAAATAAGTATTTGAACACCTGTAAAAATCAATGTTAATATGTGGTACAGTAGCCTTTGCAATTACAGAGGTCCTGTAGTTTTTCACCAGGTGTGCACACACTGCAGCAGGGATTTTGGCCCATTCCTCCACACAGATCTTCTCTAGATAAGCCAGGCTTCTGGGCTGTCACTGAGACACACGGAGTTTGAGCTCCCTCCAAAGATTTTCTATAGGGTTTAGGTCTAGAGACTGGCTAGGCCACTCCAGAACCTTGATATGCTTCTTACAGAGCCACTCCTTGCTTATCCTGGCTGTGTGCTTTGGGTCATTGTCATGTTGGAAGACCCAGCCACGACCCATCTTCAATGCTCTAACTGAGGGAAGGAGGTTGTTCCCCAAAATCTCACAATACATGGCCCAGGTCATCCTCTCCTTAATACCGTGCAGTCGTCCTGTCCCATGTGCAGATAAACACCCCCACAGAATGATGTTCCACCGTGGTCCTGTCTTCACAGTAGGGATGCAGTGTAAACACCATCATTCCCGTCCTCCAAACACGGCATGAGTGGGAATTTAAGACCATCTGACAGAACTTTCTCCCATGACTGGATCACAAATGGTAGTCGGGCCTGGTGTTTGATTTAAGGGTGGAACCCTCCGTGCCATGCATCACTTATATGACGTCTTGTGTATTACCCACAGTAACAAACGTGCGTGCCAGCTCTCTTCAGGAATTGACCAGCTCCTCCCGTGTAGTTCTGGGCTGACCATTTCTTAGGATCATTGATACCCCTCGAGGTGAGACTTGCGTGGAGCCCCATGAGGGAGATCCAGTCATGTTTAGCTTCTTCCATTCCAATAATTTGTCAACAGTTGATCTTTTTCAGACGGGCATTGCCATGTAGCCCTTTCCAGCCTTGTGGAGGTCAACAGTTTTTGTCTCTGGTGTCTTTGGACAGCTCTTTGGTCTTAGCCATGTTAGTGAGGTGGAGTTAACTGATTGTGTGGGGTGGACCTTTATGCAGCTAACGACCTCAAACAGGTTAGTCTAATTTAGAATAATAAAGTGGAGTGGAGGTGGAGTTTTTAGAGACTAACAGTGGTGAATTTTTGCCAGGTGTTCAAATACTTATTTGCAGCAGTAACACACAAATAAATTATTAAACAATCATAGATTGTGATTTCCGGATATTTTTTTAGATTATGTCTCTCACAGTGGACATGCACCTAAGACGAACATTTCAGACCCCTCCATGATTTCTAAATGGGAGAACTTACAAAGTCGCAGGGTGTTCAAATACTTACTTTCCTCACTGTAAGTGCACGTAGCCAATAAAAGGATGAGTGAACAGAACAATGGCTGAAGCACTCGGAGAGGTGACCATAATGACCACTGTCACCTGCTTGCATGAAGAATCCATGCTCAGCAGCACACAAAAGACGAGATACAAACAGAAGCACAACCAGAATTACCATCAGCACTGCGCTGTACTGCTGGAGATGCTCCTGTAAGGGATGTAAGGGATGAAGTTTGATTCTGCACATGCAACGTTTCTTCTGGACTGGTGACCTTAACAGTGAAAAGGAGGGATTGTGTGTTTCCTGCATATGCTGGTGCCCCAGTTGTCTTTAATGTTGCAGACTTTATGAAAATAAAAATGGTAGAAATCCCCTTTAAATAAGCATGGTACATATTATTACATGCTGCTTATAAAATACCCCGTCATTTAGTTCTGGACATTAAATTTATGTCCGGTTCTGCTATTGTTTCTGACGATTTATGGACGTATTGTGTGCTTCACATGAAGTGTGCTCTGTGTCTGCTGTGGTGAGAGAGCAGACGTGACTCATGCCCTACTACTATCCGAGAAAAGGAACAGACAAGTAAGCGAGCCACTTTCTCTTTCAGAGCAAACAATGGACAGGAGGACACATTAATTCTCCCTAATGAGTCTGATTTCCCTGCACTGGATCCCTCAGACATCTCAGTCTTTTTTCCTTCAAGTGCAAGTACTTGTGGTTTTTGTTTAATCAAGCCATTTGCCGGGCGGGAATTTCCAGAGGTTCTTTTTTTATTGACATTTCGGAGTCGTTTGAATGAAGTCTTTCAAAGGTACAAAGCGGCAAAGTCAGGGGGGCTAACTAATCCATGGCTGTGTTTGGTGGGGTGTGCTGGGGAAAGCCCTGCGTGAGTAGTGTGTGTGTGTGAGAGAGAGAAAGAGAGAAACAGTGGTGGGTGGGTCGAGGAAGAGCACGAAAAGAGGGGGGCGGGGGTGGGGGGGGGGGGGGGGGGCGTGTTTTGGGGGGTTTTTTTATTTGGGCCGAATCCACTCAGAAGAGAGAAATCAATCACTGCTCTGCAGCTTCACAGACCACTGCTTAGGAGTTATTCCACACTCAGTCATTACTCATCGTGTTAAACAAAGACAGTGTGGGGGATAGTACAACATGTTTCATGTATGGTTTGTATTCTTTTGACAACATATGGGGGAACAGTGGAGTATCAGATGATTAATACATACAGTATATATTGTTTGTGCCCAGGCCGGGAAATGATCTTCAGTCTACCACATGGAGGACTGGGATATTAACCACTACAGTACACTAACTGCAGTTTCACATAGGGAGCTGCTTGAAAAGTTTGTGAACCCTTTATAATTTTTTGAATTTCTACATGCATATGACTTAAATATGATCCGATCCCCACCAAACAGAGATTGCAAGTATATACAGTATTTATTAAATATGTATTGAGCTAGATGGTCTAACGTTGCATCAACTGTCTTGGCTAAGGTATGTGAATAACTGGTAACTGGTGCGACTCTGTAAATGCTTCCACAACTGTTGATCAGCTCAACACATTGATTTCAAGGAATCTTGGCTCATTCCTCTTTACAGAACTGCTTCCACTCTGTAATGTTGGTGGGCTTTCTTGCATGAATGCCACACTGTAGGTTCTGTCTCCTGCATTAACTATTCTTTGTAGACTTGCTGGTGTTTGCAGAGTTGCTATATTTCTAGGACCCACCCTGGTTCAGTTCAGGTTCAGTGGATGGATGTCCCAAGAATCTCCTGTAGCGTGGTAAAGACCAGACGCCGAAGGTGAAGACAGTGATCGTTCTAGCAGTGCACAAACTTTTGCCAATAAGGGACATGAAATGTTGTATCACTTTGTTCAATAAATAATTTAAAAACTCATTCACAATATCATTTTGTGTTTTTTTTTTAAAGTGGGTTAATTGTTATGATCGTATTTAAGTTGTGTCAATGCCTGATCATATTATATATATATATATATGCACTACATGCACTATATCATATATATATATATATATATATATATATATATATATATAAATATAAATACATATATATATATATATATATATATATATGCACTACATATTCACTATATATATATATCTGTCCAAAGAAAACAGGCATCTCCAAAATGGCAACTTTACAGGAGAGACATTTAGTTTGAATGGAAGTCAATGGAACCAGACATCCTTCCAAGCAGTTTTGGGCCGTTTTTGTTGGTCCATTCTTCATGAAATGTCCACACAGTGTAAACAGCAGCACATATGATCAAGTCACGCATTAAAGTAAAAATCAACAAAAATGGAGATGCATATATATATATAATATATATATATATATATATATATATATATATATATATATATATATATAGTGAATTTCAAAATATCTGTGGCCCAAAATATACATACATATAGATAGATAGACAGATAGACAGATAGATAGATAGATAGATAGATAGATAGATAGATAGATAGATATATAGATATTTGGGACACATTGACAGCTTATGTGTGTGTGTGTGTGTGTGTGTGTGTGTGTGTGTGTGTGTGTGTGTGTGTGTGTGTGTGTGTGTGTGTGCCTGCATGTGTGTGTGCGTGCATGCCTGAGCATGCATGCATATCTGCGTGTGTGTGCTTGATTACAGACCGGTCAAGGGTCATGTGGCCCCCCTGCAGGTTGGGCATGACCTTTGACCTTATCTCAGCAGGCCATGATGCAAACCCAATGCATTCTTTGATCAGACAGAGGGATGAAAGGATGAATTCAAGACGCTGGACAACCGGCCATTTCCTTTCAGTCTAGCATTGCACACACTTGCGCAGTAGGGCACAACACACATTCCCTCAGTCTATGCATACTAGTGTGTGCTGCTGCTCAGTGCCAGCTCAGACAAAAGCCTCAGAGTCATTATGAAGCCAGAGCACAGACTGCAGTGAGAAAACGTCAGGAATATGTCCTAATCCTTTTCTATTTTACCTTCTGTACTGTCAGATAAAGCTCTCTTTAATGGACCGTCCTCAGGAGACATCGCAGATATTTAACATCACACCATGACAGAAGCGTGTCACGTATCGTTTAAGAGCTGGACACTAAACTGTACTTAAGAAAGACATGAATTTAACTGGCCTTAAAGAACGTTTACATCATGTAAAGTGTTTAATTAAAGTTCTAAAAGTTCTTTAGAGCTCTGTCTTGCTTCACGCTCACATAAGTCTTGCACAGATGGTTACTATGGTGGTCCAGTGTAGGGGGTCTTTAATGCCATCGCGCCTTTTAGACACAGTTGTTTTTGTTATTAAATTTTCTTCCAGTGTATATCCACTTCACAATTACACACAGAATGTCTTTTGGTTCTGTATTTATAAATATGAGCATAGATATTTATAAATATTCATAAGCATAAACAATATGCTTTAAAAATGAAATTCTTAGGGAAATAGTTTTCAGACACCACAAATAAATAACATGAATACTTCGTTACAACGCTGTTTTTGGCATCTGTGATTTCCGAGTCATGTCTAGCCAACAGCATTCTGTGGGCAACATAAACTATGCAGCAGTGTGGCCGGCATAAACCGTGCAGCGGTTGTAGTTGGTGTGTCATAGAACTACAAAGTGCATCGATCTGGTAAATGGATCTGATAGAAAGGACTGTCGGAAAAACAAGGCAGATGTCTATAATAAAGTGTTCAGTGAATACATATATGTGTGTGTGGGTGTGTGAGGGTGTGGGTGTGTGTGTGTGTGTGTGTGTGTGTGGGTGTGTGTTCAGACACTCTTGCACCAAGAATTGTTTTTCCTGTAGACTGGGATTTGTGCCACTGCTGGTAGACCCATATGACAGTACACTTTCGTACACTTACAAATTCGGCTACTTCCTTCACACTATGGTCTTTGGCTCGCATAAATGCAATCAGTCCTTTAAGCCGATCATTAACATCCGCTTTATAGCCATTTTCCACACATGGAATTTTTGAATGGTGGTCATACAATCAGAATTACAATTAAATAGAACAGAACTGATCCAGAACATTTTCAATAAAACTTCTATCCCTTTACTTTCATTAAAAACCAAACATTTTTGCCCTTGTGATCCAAGTGATTATATTCCCAAATGAATATTGAATTAATTGGTAACAATGAAAAATAATGAATAATTCTAATTACATTTTTTTTACTTCATAATGAACTCATTTTAATTTTAATACTCTGTTTTTATGTACTAAGGCTAGTTTTTATTGTACTGGTCTTGGTTAGTTTTAGCTCCTGACAGATGTTTCTTCGCTCTAACACAGCTTGGCATCCCCCAGCAACGTCACTGATACTTTAATAGATTCTGACTGCTCTGCCTAAGCATGATAGATAGATAGATAGATAGATAGATAGATAGATAGATAGATAGATAGATAGATAGATAGATAGATAGATAGATAGATAGATAGATAGATAGATAGATAGAGTCTATGAGTGTCTAGAGTGTGTAGGTGTGTGGAGGCCAAAATCTCCCAGAAGGTGAAACATATTACCCAAATTCATACTTGCAGAAACTACAAAATATGATATATATTCTAACAGGTCACTTACAACAGACCATAATAACTCTATGGGTTCACAAAAATGTACTTCACACAAGGAAATATTTACTCAGATCGTATGGAAAATAATGGGAAAAGCTCTGGACTGCTCAGGGCATGGGATTCCCAGGACCACAGTCTATCTTTATCAAACATTCCAGGCATTGACTGATTCCAGATCAGCACTGAGAAGCTTGATTAACATGACAGCAGAATGCAGAACCACTACTGTTGAGCATCTCTCTGTGTTTGGAAGTGTATTCCCTTTGTTCATAAATCAGATTCCCTCTGAAACTCACTACCTATCCTAACAAATTCCCAGCATTGGGCAGCTCCCCCCTCCTCCCCGTCGCCCGGCTTATGATTTTATTTTAATAACAGCGTGTCTGCCTGTGCTGCCGGCACTACAGTAAATCAGCAGATCACAGGGCAGGGGTGCTAAACCGTGCCCCCAAGATACTTTCCTCCACACCGCCTCACCTGGGCTCACACCAATCAAAAGGAAGAAAGAAGCAGGGAAAAAAACATCACTCACTGTGGACCTCCCCTCGTCTCACTCTTCTTTACTGTTTTTCTTGCCTGACTGACTGCTGATGAACAGGTCTCTCCTTTTCCTCCACCCCCACCCTCCGAAACTTTAATTGCATGCTCTTTTCATCTTAATGTACTGTTTGTTTCCTGTCGTTTAGGCGGCGGTAGCTGGGCTGTAATTTTTCCATTCAGGGGACGTGTCAGAGACGCAGCAGGTGGAAGCTCAGTGTGCAGTGCTGCCAGTGTTGCCACGCGGAGGGCAGGCCGATTTGACCACCATTTAAAAAAATGTCTAGGAATCCTTCCTCTGTGATATCTGAGAGTGTAACAGGCTGACGAATCTCACTCTGGGTCAGTGTGGATTTATGTCATATAGCCTTACATTGCACTACTATAGAACATTAGGGGCTGCTTTAATGGGTTTATTGTACCTACATGATTTTTATAGAGCCAATCATGAAAAGCTGAATTAGGCCATACAAGCCATATACACTCATCATCAAAGGAATAGCTGCACCCAGAAGGAAATGTGGGATTGCAGCACTACTGGGAAGGAAGATAAAGATTACCAGGAACAATAAATGATGATAAATGTAGACTGCTGTGGCCAGTATATATTGAGCTACACATACAGAAGTAGTGTCTCTCAGTATGGGGTCTAGCTGCCATGTTTGCCAGTCTAACATGTCAGACGGCTCGGCCTGCAGTTGTAGAGGTTCCTGTGAAAACCCATCCCATGCAGCTTGAATGTTCTTACACAGTTTCTGTAGATTTTGTGGTAGGGGTGGAGGTGGAGCTGGAGTGTCACCAGGCTTTCTGGACGTGTGACACCTGACCTGTTCATGCTGGCACTGACCATTGTGCCTCCACACACGGATTCGTTGGTCTTCTCCAGGAAGACGAAAGTGGGATTGGTGAAGGTGAAGATGACCTGACATTTTTTTTTCAGGGACAATAAAAATAGCCTGTCTTATATAAAGGGACATAGAAATGTAAAAATGACCTATTTTAAATATGGTGCTTAAAATAACACAAATATTATTATTAGTTGATTATTAATGGGAAATAGAAGGGGGCGGGGTTAAGAAATAATATCATATATGTCATATCCTAATGTTAATTAAGGTGGAGATCAGTAATAAAATATCCAGATCCAGGATGACGTATGAGAACACTGTATGCACACAGAGTGCAGGGTCAGTGATATCTGGTCAGTTGTGGTCCTATGGTGTTCCCAGTGATAGTCCTTTCTGTTGATGAATGGTGTAGAGGGTGCCTATATGGAAGGTGTTTCTACCTAATAATCTGGCAAGCCATTGTATATGATCTGCATCACATTAAGCTTCAGAATCCATATCAGGTACAAATAATTTCTTCAGAGGTTTAAGCATTAAAGGAATCATTCGGTCAGGGATGGATCAGTCTCACTATGCCCCTGAGTACAAGCCTCCTTTAAGGGCTCCCTCATCCCCACACTCTGACCATAACAACACTGACCAAAAAAGTTTTTTAAAATAAATATATAAATAACTCTAATAACTTTAATAAACATCTTGTGTTTGTTTATGGGTGCTTTGAAGAGTAATGGAAAAAAATAGCATGTAAGCAAACAAAATTATTATTAACGTCCAACAGCCTATTATTATTTATTATTTGTGATATTTCTGGACCTGTTTTGATGTTGGGGGGCTTTTCAATATGTTGAAAATGTGGTCACATGGTATGCGCTGACGGGCCTCTATTTCATTTATTCAATGGCTATTTGTTCATCTATTTTTTGGGACCTACAGTGGACCGTCCTCAGTCTTTGAGCTGCCACAGGTCTTGTGGTTGGAGGTTGCCTCAAGGCAGTCGGAGGCCCCTTGGGCACTGGCCCCACTGACCCAGGCTGGGTTTTCTAGAAAGATCTTAGCACCATTCCTAAATGAAAGAGCGAGCATCACTGTGAACTCTCTGTCTATTGTTTAAGATGGACTAGGCCAGTGTTTCTCAACCCTGATCCTGGAGGCCCCCTGCCCTGCACATGTTAGTGGATTCCCAGTATTTCCCAGTTAGTGGATGCCCTGCATCTCTGAAAGGGATTGTTAATGAGCTGATGTTGGGTCAGGTATGTTAGGAGCAGGGAGAGCACTAAAACGTACAGGGCAGGGTGCCTCCAGGACCAGCGTGGAGTTACACTGGACTATGTTATGACTTTTTTTTATTTGAGTTGCTCGTGAGTTGTGCTTTGGACCCCTTGCCGAAGCGAATGAATCTGAATCGTGATCATTAAAAGCATATTTAATCACAACTCAGTCAGTGAAGGATGCGATCATCAATGTTGGCGTCACCAGTGTTGACTTTGCATCGGAGACCTGAACATTGAGCCGGTGATGTTGGTTAGTTAAGGCTTATAATGTGGTCTCAAAAACTCCCATCACATCCAGCCCAGCACGTCTGACGTTCAAATGATTATTTCAGGCTTCTTGGGAAACTGGGCCCCTATCAGTAATCCACTCCTAAGCTCAGCAGAAAAAAGAATCCACCCAGTTTTACTCCAAATGTAGCCAGTGTAGCGTCTGAAGTTCGCTTCTATAGTTTTGGACTAGGGCTATGAGGCTAATGTAGCTAATAAGCAATGGAACCTTGTCACCACCACTTAGCATCATCCAAACTGCTTCCTAAATCAGAGGCACATGTCTCAATCCGTGTTAAGTAGCTTCAAACAGACTTTCTTATGTGGTTTCTCTATAAAAACAAAGAGAAAACAACAGCGCAGGGCAGTAGTCGCAGTCTTGCTGAATCCTGAACTCTCTATTTACAGTCAGTTAAAGGTAACATTGTGCACATTTGATTTTCCGTAAATCTATGTCTTTCAAAAGTGACTTTAGAGTCAGGTATAATAAGTCCTTAGTCCTCAGTTTTTATCGATGCATCAAGGAACACTGGTCCGGCCAGACTCAGCGGAAAGAAGCCTGCCCTGCATTCCTCCAGCACCAGATCTGCAGACCAGCGCTTTAACGCTGCTGTGATAAATTATGCCCCGTTATAGATACGTTCCCGCTCCTCCAAGGTTATATAACGTTCAATATGCAGTAGCCCAATGTGAGAGACAACTAAATTCAGGTCAGAGCGCAGCAGGAAGGCTTCCTTTTCATGTTTCATCCAGAGGGGTCACTCCTGCAAACTCATTAACACAGGAAATGCAAATGTGCTCTTTTTTAGATATTTGCTTTTTTTCTCTAGTTTTGCCGTCTATTATGACTGCATGTGGCTGTAGAGGGGTGATTAGGAAGTGGAGGAGTTCAGCTGCTGGCATCAGGACCTGTTCAGCACCTTACATCTGATAACACCGTGGACGCTCAGAGCTCTGGATACTTAGGGAGGAAACTCATACACAGGCTGCGGGTAAACGTAATCGAATACTCTGCAGGCTGCTTTCGGCCAATTCATAGACTGTATAGTATATAGCATTTATATTGTATATTTTCTTTGTATGTATATCAAGATCAGCCCATTATTCCCATATCAGACCCTCCTCAATAAAAAATTAAGACATATCTACTGTATAATAAATAAATGTAATAATTTGTTTTTGACAGGTTAATTAATAAACATTAATATAATGAGTATGTGTATATATAATAAAAAAGCACTAAAAGTAGAATACAAATATAGTTATATATAAATATACAGGTATAAATTATATATATATATATATATATATATATATATATATATATATATATATATATATATATATATATATATATATATATATATATATAAAGAATGAATACTTAGTATTTATATTGTAATTGTAGGTACTTGTGGTCTAGAAGGTACAACTGCTTGTTTCTCTGTGTATTTGATAATAAATTCTTGCGTATTGAATTAAGATTTCAGTTTAATTTGATGGCTGAGAAATCATTCCGAGCGGTTTATTGTGAAATCTGCAGAGAAACTTATCAACTCCGATTTCTTTAAAGTGGTGATGATGGGAACCAGGGGTCACAAAGTCTACATCACAGCCATCATATTCACTCTCCCACAGCAACCAGTGAAGCCACACGTGACTATATACGTAATAGTAAAATAATTTATTTTTTATAAAATAATTAATATAATATATCGTCGCTGTCCAAATAAAAACAAGTATCCCCAAATTGTAATTTTTAGAGGAGAGGGCAAAAACCTAACATGACTTTAATGGAAGTCAATGGAACCAGACATCTTTTCCCAGTTTGGGGCCATTTCTGTTGGTCAATTCATTATTAAATTTTCACACTATGCAAACAACAGGTCATGTGATCAAATGAAGCATCAAAGTAAAAATGGACAAAAATGGAGATACATGTTTTTCATTGGACAGCGATGATATATTTTTAATGAAGTTTTACCCTAAAGTCTCGAGCACCAGGCAGTGTACTCATAACTACACTATTCCTAACCTTCTGTGAGAGAGCCTCCAGAGGCATCAAACGTCTGGTTCCTATCACCACCACTCTGAACAACTCTGACTCACTGCTGTGCACCATTTCACATGAAACCACTCTGAACGACTGTACTTATCGCCATGACTTATCTTTACAGAATTGTTGGAAAAAATGCTGGAATTCACCTTAAGTGTGTGCAGGGAGGGGTTTCACCAAAGTCTCAGCCATTTGAGAAAAAATCTCATCAGCATCCAAAGACTAACATGAGCCTCTGTCATATTTTCATTGGTATACATACAGCTGTCTCTAACGTTGTATGAAAATGTCAATACAAATGTTTTTAAACCTGCTTTGAATGAAATCTTTTTGCATAGACTGAAAGTACCGAATGTTTTTGCCCTCTCTTGTAAAGTTTTAGCTTTCATATACCTGTTTTTCTGTGGGCAGCTATGATATACAAACCTGTTTAACACTTTTAAAACCCACTACCAGAGAATATTGTTTATTCATATTAGAATAAATGCAAATAAACACTGTAATTTTTATGTCTATATATGTGTGTTCAATTAACCATGTTCAAATCTCTCCTCAAGGAAGCGCCTATTATCCAATATCTAGTTTATCTAATCAGGTGTGCTGATGAAATCGACCCAGTCTGTAGCTGTGTTCTCCTAATTGACATGTTTATATTATTTTTCAATGTTTATATTTGTTTATATTCATTCAAATAGTGTGAAGCACTTTTACTGGTAAAACACGAACTTGCTGGCAGGATGAACAGTGTTAAGCAATTCTCTGAGACTCTTGCACAGTGCTGTGTGCGTGTAGTGTTTCTCTGCCGGTAAATCAGCTCTGGTCATTTTCTGAAACACTTATATTTTTATTCATCTGGAATTTTATGCACTGCTTAAAAAACACTCCAGCTCAAGAACGTGTTCTGCAGCCTTGCTCAGCGGCGGCCTCTCAGTGTTTGATATACTGATATTTTAAGCATGACATGAAACTTTCAAATGTCTTATTTTTCAGTTTTGAAAGTTTGTAGCAGAGTTTTGAATATAATCTCAGAACTCTGATAATCTAAACTACATACATATTGTGTTGTCATGAATGAGACCCATATTTCTGTGTGTATGTGTGTGTAGTGTAAACTGTGGGTGCATTGTATGTCTGGGTGTGTAGTGTATGTAGTTTACTGGTTTATGTGTATAGTGTGCACTGTGTGTGTGTTTTAGTTGTTTTGTGTGTGTGTGTGTGTGTGTAGTGTGCACTGAGTGTGTCTGCACTGTGTGTTAAGTGATTTGTGTGTTAAGTGTTGTGTGTGTGTGCACTGTGTTTGTTAAGTGTTTTGTGTGTGTGTGTACTGTGTGTTAAGTGATTTGTGTGTTAAGTGTTGTGTGTGTGTGCACTGTGTTTGTTAATTGTTTTGTGTGTGTGTGTGTACTGTGTGTTAAGTGTTTTGTTTGTTTGTTAAGTATTGTGTGTGTGTGCACTGTGTGTTAATTGTTGTGTGTGTGCACTGTGTTTGTTGAGTGTGTGTGTGTGTGTGTGTGTGTGTGTGCGCGCACTGTGTTTGTTGAGTTTTTGTGTGTGTGTGTGTGTGTGTGTACTGTGTGTTAAGTGTTTTGTTTGTTTTTAAGTGTTGTGTGAGCGTGCACTGTGTTTGTTGAGTGTTTTGTGTGTGTGTGTGCACTGTTTGTTGAGTTTTGTGTGTGTGTGTACTGTGTGTTAAGTGTTTTGTTTGTTAAGTGTTGTGTGAGTGTGCACTGTGTTTGTTGAGTGTTTTGTGTACTGTGTGTTAAGTGTTTTGTTTGTTTGTTACGTGTTGTGTGTGCACTGTGTTTGTTGAGTGTTGTGTGTGTGTGTTTACTGTTTGTGAAGTGTTTTGTTTGTTAAGTGTTGTGTGTGCACTGTGTTTGTTGAGTGTTTTGTGTGTGTGTGTGTGTACTGTTTGTGAAGTGTTTTGTTTGTTAAGTGTTGTGTGTGCACTGTGTTTGTTGAGTGTTTTGTGTGTGTGTGTACTGTGTGTTAAGTGTTTTGTTTGTTAAGTGTTGTGTGTGTACACTGTTTGTTGAGTGTTTTGTGTGTGTGTGTGTGTACTGTTTGTGAAGTGTTTTGTTTGTTAAGTGTTGTGTGTGTACACTGTTTGTTGAGTGTTGTGTGTGTGTGTGTACTGTTTGTGAAGTGTTTTGTTTGTTAAGTGTTGTGTGTGCACTGTGTTTGTTGAGTGTTGTGTGTGTGTGTGTACTGTTTGTGAAGTGTTTTGTTTGTTAAGTGTTGTGTGTGCACTGTGTTTATTGAGTGTTTTGTGTGTGTGTGTACTGTGTGTTAAGTGTTTTGTTTGTTAAGTGTTGTGTGTGTGCACTGTTTGTTGAGTGTTTTGTGTGTGTGTACTGTGTTAAGTGTTTTGTTTGTTTGTTAAGTGTTGTGTGTGTGTATTGTGTGTGTTGCATGTTTTTGTGTGTGCATAGTGTCCACTGTGTGTGTGTGTGTACTGTGTGTTAAGTGTTTTGTTTGTTTGTTAAGTGTTGTGTATGTGTGTACTGTGTGTGTTGCATGTTTTGTGTGTGTGAGAGAGAGAGTGCATTGTTAGTGCACTGTGTGTGTTAATTGTGTTTCTCTGTAGTGTACTTTGCGAGTTTATCTGTATAGTGGGCACCTTATTAGTGTATGTGCGGTGTGTGTGTGTACTGTGTGTGTTGCATGTTTTGTGTGTGTGTGAGTGTGCACTGTTTGTGCACTGTGTGTGTTAAGTGTGTTTCTCTGTAGTGTACTTTGCGTGTTTATGTGTATAGTGTGCACTTTATCAGTGTATGTGTGGTGTGTGTGTGCACTGTGTGTGTTGCGTGATTTTGTGTGTGCGTAGTGTCCACTGTGCGTGTGTGTGTGTGTATGTGTGTGCACTATGTAAGTGCTCTGTGTGTGTGTTTCTCCTCCTCTCTCTCTCATTCGGATCCAAACCCAAACCCCTTTGATCTTTTTTTTTCCTAGTCTCCTTTACCCGGAAGAGGAACCCCCCCTCCTCCCCTCAGCTGGGACGCGCGCGCACGTGGTCGCCCTCCCTCCACATTTACACACACAAAGAAGGAGAAGAGAAGGGAGGAGGGGAGAGGGGGGAGCAGATGAAAGAGCCGCCCTGAAGATCAAAGGGAGCCGCGGCCCCGCCCACAGGCCCCGCCTATCGCTTTATAAAGCCCACCTCACTCGCGGCACACTCACTCTCACGCAACCAGCAGACGCTCGCACTGAGTCACTCGGGTTCCATTAGTCATTTATCACTTTCACCTTTTTCCAGTTTCTCCACACTTGGCTGTTTTTCAGCTTTGTTTTTGGTTCAATCTCATTTAAAGGGGTGCCATTTCTTTTTATTGTTGGCCTTGTTCACGTAGCCTACACCTTCCTTTTTCCTTTAATGTGATTATGTGTCCACTGCGCCCAAACCTTCCTCACAATCACTTTCCAGCTTTATGAATGCACGACTTGAACACCTCCACGTTTCTTCAGGTTTCTCCTGAGCTGAAACATCTATATAGGCTACATAGAAATGATAAGCCAAATTCCAATATGTCTTACATACAGTACTACTTCATCAAAGCATAAACGTAGGAGTCATTCTAGGTGGCTCTGGCTCTTTCTCTCTCTGTGTGCTAATATTCCAGTTTCTCTGGAAGTTCTGCTTTAATCCCCTAATAGGTTTTCTGAGATATTCACACATTTTTGCATCATTTATTATATCTTCATATACACATACCTTCATTGGTGATAAGTCATTAGCCTTCGTTTAACCTGGACTGCCTAATTTTCTGCTTCATTATTGTCACCCTTCAGCTCCATCTGACCAGCTCTGTGACCAATTAATCAGCTCAGGTCCAGCGTTTCATCTCCAGCCGAGGGAGACAATAAACACTTTTATTATTATCTTTTAGTTAAAGTCAATCACACACCCACCCGCCCGCCCACCGGCTTCCCTTTAAATAAGACTAAATCCGGATTTCCATCTCCAGTGATGCAAATATTAGGTCACGTTTTGTGTAAGTTTATCAGAGGCACGTAGACTTTAAAAAGTCTTTCTGACTCTTACTGGACGTTTTGCATCATTTTTGATAACTTGAAGCTCGAGCTCTAAAACTTGCAACTTTTCTGCGGCGCGTGCGTGTGTGGGTGCGGGCTTTAACACTCTACACCCCCCTACCCCTCCCCAAAACCCCCTCTTCTCCTCTCACTGTTTTTTCTTTTTCCTGTCCTGCCATTTGCTGAGAGATGGATACCCCCCCTTCTCCTCCTCCTCCTTCTCTTCCTCCTCAGGAGTGTCAATCGTTGTGGTGTCAATCAGCTCGGCGGCTCGGCTTTCATCTCTCTCCCTGCAGTCAGTGTGGGAGAGAAGAGGAGGAGAGGGAGGAGAGCACAGCTACGCTACACACACTCTCTCTCTCTTTCCCTCTCTCACACACTCTCAGTCAGTCAGTCACAGAGTGAGTGCCGCTCGAGCGGAGCGCCGCGGCTCCAGGTTGGACCTTCAGCAGCTTCGACCACCGCTCGCGTTTAAACGCCGTTTACCCGAGAGAAAAACCAGACATTGTGAACTCGTGTTGCTCTGAGTCGACTAGAACCGTCTACCTTTTCTCCTCGTGGATCTCTTCTGAGACTGAAGTGCAACCAGAGAAGTGGTTCTGCCCGAGCAGAGACGCCAGAACCTCGTGTTGTTTTTACGGGTGTTTTTGTAATTTGCGCGTTTTTGCGCTACCTGAGTCAAAACGTGCTATCCCTTTTTTCTCTACGGAGGATAATTTCTCACAGAAACTGAGCAGGGAATACACGTTTCTGTAGCTGTGGAGTCTGGAGAGAGATTGTTTTTGTGTTCCAGCTGAAAACTTTTCTCTCAGAGCTTCAACAACCTCTGCTCAGAAACAGAGAGTGTGAGTGAGTGTGTGTATCAGTATATCTCCTTCTCGGATCCGGGGCTTTGGTCCCTCACCACACTCCCGCATTCAGCTCCCCTGTTGCTCCCCACGCGCTTCGTTCGCACGTGAAGTTTTTTTTCTGAGGAGGATTTTTGGGGGACGTTAGCGTGTTAGCATGCCCCAGCTAGCAGGAGGCGGAGGAGGTGGTGGAGGTGGAGATCCTGAGCTTTGCGCTACAGATGAGATGATCCCGTTTAAGGACGAAGGAGACCCGCAGAAAGAGCAAATCTTCGCCGAGATCAGCCACTCGGAGGAGGAAGGAGACCTAGCCGAGATCAAATCTTCTCTGGTCAACGAAACGGAGGGCAGTCCCAACAGCACCAGCCACGATGTGAGTAAAGAAGTGATGGGCGAGCGAGCTTCTGCCTCCTCTCCTCCTCCTCAAAGTTCCTTAAATTAATATTTCTCACACCCACTAAATTACTCTGATTCTTAAAAAAAATAATCTCATATCATAACAAATATTACTGTCCACGAGTGTTCTCAGCTTTCCCAACTATAGAATCACGTCGGATTTCCAGGATTCCAGTATCCATTACTAATAAGGTCCAGTACAGCCCATTCGCTCGATGTGCTCTAAAATTATAATTATCAAAGTGTGTTTTCAATGCCACCGTATTTTAAAGCATAACCTCTATACGTGCCCACTTTCGTTCTCTATAATGCCCCACCTCTTCACTATATAATTACCATCAGTATTTGATTATTTGCTTCTATACATAGCCACTGCACCTGGACTCTTTATATTAAATATCAGCATTTGATTAGTCATGTCTTGCCCTGTTATAAATTCTCTCTGCTCTGTATTATTACTGAGTGTTTTTGACCACTGCATGCTTTTTCTCCTCTAGTGAAAACTGAGAAATAGTGAACACGTATCTGTTTAAAACATATACAATGTAGTATTAACGCCATAATTATTTTTTAAATGTGTCCTAATTTCAGGCTAGTTTAAAATCTTGTTTAAAGCCTCTATACATCATAAGATCATAACTCTTAAAAACAGTCACCAGCTGTTGCCCCAAACTGCCTGCTTAGTAGTACCCACTACATTAATCTAGTATTGATTCATTAAATATAAAAAAAAAAAGAATCTAATATTTATTAGTTTTAAGTTTTAATTCTTTAAACAGTGTCTTATTTAAAATAGGCTCCATACATTTCCACCATCGTTCACTGCAAGCCAGCACCTGCTCGCTGTGAATGGCCATATACTGCTTCTTCAAACTGCCTCTGATTATACGTAATCCCTTTATGCATCACTTTCTTTAGCTGTGGTCCTCTGTCTGTTCACAATGTATGATAATAATATCATAATATTATTATTATTATTATTATTATTATTATTAGTTAATTTTTTTTGACCAAATAACAAAAATATTTAAATAACACTTAACAGTGTAACAAGTAATGATTATTGGTGTGCCATTTGCATTTGTTCTTTTTGTAAATTGGGGAGAAAAAAGAAATTTGCCCTATTTAAAATACACCACCCCCCACCCCCAATCTACTAGCTGTGCTCAGTTTATATTTCCTGTAATTAATATTAGTTTTAACTACTAAACTGGCTAACATTTTAAAAAAAAATGTTAACAAATTGCCTTTGTTTTGGGTTGTTTTATTATATAATAATCCTCATTTTTCAAAATTAGTAGCTCAAAATAAAATAATACTTCGATTTATTTATTCCTCTTCTGTAATTCAAATTTATTTTTTGTCTAATAATTTACCATGATCATTATCAGTATCCAGATGAGAGAGAATTTTAATAATGGTAATAATTTAAATACAATATTAAATTTAATCTACAGTACAGTATGTTCTGAACAAAGGAGCATCTTTTGTTTTTCATGGAAATGTGAATTTCAGTGCCTTAGCCAGGCTTCTGATCCTTCATACCTCCTTAACTTCTCTTTTATTCTTATAACCACATTGTGGGAATTCCTTCACGAACCTTATGAAATGGCCTGTGGACGTGTTCTCACCGCACACTCAAACTATGAAAACCATTTCTCATTGGTATGAATTATTTCCATTAATTTTCATGAAAAAAAAAAAATATGCATGGATGCAAATGACAAGGGCTGGGCTAGTCGGAAAGCTGCTCCTGTGATGCAGGATAAATCCTCATACGAGGAGTAAAGGCTCATGTTGTTATTTGTGCAGTTCCTAGAGTTCTCAAACACTGATCTTTTTCCCATTTGTATTTTTATGTGAACTCAGACATAGAAGAACACACACCATATTTGGAGCTGTGCTTTATTAGCCAGCGTTAATGAAATGCCTTCCCTCCTGGCATCCACGAAATTCAGGGTTAGGCAGTGACATGGGGAAGAATCAAGTGATGGGCTAAATGTTAATTGGGAATCTATTGCAGCTCCCTGACTCTGCTGGAAGGCACCCTGAGGGAGCTGAACTCCAAATCTAGTTTATTTTTCTCCATCACCGCTTCTGTGTTTAGGGAAAGTGTAGGATGCAGGATGCTGACTTGCTTGAGATATTTTTTTTCACAGGTTTCAGATAGAAATGATCTCATCACAGTAAATATGAAGAGTTTGAACTGTGTTTGGTTTTGGGAACATTACTGTTTATGAAGTATTCATAATAATCTTGCTCCTTAGAGATTCTCCTATTGAAGAGTATAACTTACTTGAAAAGGAGAAGACAAGTCTCAGTTATACCTTTCTCTCTCTCATTCTCTTTCTTTCTCTCTCTCTCTCTCTTTCTTTCTCTCTCTCTTTCTCTTTCTTTCTCTGTGTCCATGGTCTCTCTGATATGTGCAGCATGATAACATCTCCCATATTGCTTTATCTCTCCTTTTTCCCCTAACAGGCAGCTAGACAGTCCCAAATAACCCCAGATTCCTACCATGAAAAACACAGAGAGCACCCAGATGATGGTAAGTGGTGCCTGGTTGAAGCTGTTGCTTTTCTGTTTCTTTTTTTTTACTGAAATGTAAAAAAAAAAGGGTCACATCAGTATTGCTGATCCATAAGTCAAATTTCCGGGCAGTCTGAGATGACCCTTTTACAAATTCAGCCCGAAACTGATAGAATAACAAGTAACAGGTCTAGTCGCTGGTTTAAATATAAACAAATAAATAAAATACAAAGTAAGGATGTGCAGAGATTTTGGTCTAATTTATTAATCTGATACATTTTGAACTGATGAAATGACTGAAATCATGATGTAATTGTAAACCTCTACACATGCACCCCTCTCTGTAATGCTGTTATAGGTGATCCAGTCCCATACTTCACACTTTAATATAGTTTCGAAATATTGTTTATTGGCATCTTTCCACAATTCCCATATCAGACCCTCCTCAATCAAACAGCGCCATATATCTATAATAAATAAATGTACTACTTTGCTTTTGATGCCATTCGTATATTGAATGGTATTGTAGTGAATGTGTGTGTGTGTATATGTGTGTGTATATAGTAAATATGGCGTACATCTTTTGTGATAGATTCCCTTATTAAAAAAAGGAAACCAGCGTTTTGTTTTGGATGAGCCGACTCAGGTTTAGTGCTGACAGTAGCAGGCACGTGGCAGTGTGGTGGTCTAGCGGACTCTTGCCCCCACTCCCACTGACACACTGGCCTCCAAACACACACACTCACACACGCCCCAGTGCTACTGTCAGGGACATGTCGCCGCAGAGTTCGTTTGATCTTCAGTGATTGCTCGTCAGGCCGATGTTGGAATGGTGCGCTTCACAATAGAGGGGGCTTGTAGCCTTTTTTTTTTTGTTCAGCGGCTGTTGTGAA
>JAMWET010005256.1:635000-695000 GCA_024036415.1 Prochilodus magdalenae | reverse complement strand
GGCAAAAAAAAAAAAAAAACATGCCGGCATTCAGTCTGTGCTCCATTTCATCTTTTTCGCGCCTTGGAGGGACCTGTTCAAAAAAGTAGCTACAAGTTCAGCCCATAATACATCAATTAGCAAACACCTCTTTACAGGAGCGATGCCAAAAGTCCTCCAGTGCACGCTACATCCTCTGCTTTGCTAATGGGCTTTCTGCTTATGTGTGGAAGCCTGATGTGAAGTCCTGCAACATTTTTATTTTTTTGGTGAGGGGAGTTGAATGCTAGTTTCGAAACCTCTAACTTTTTTAATAGCACCAAATGGGAATTGGAAACTCAACCAGCAACACAAAAGGGAATGTGGTTGAATTATTAAACGGATTTTTACACCATTAAAGATGCCAGTAGTAAGGCGTCCCTTGATAGAAATAACATGAACGTGTGGGGGAGTGCTGTGCCTTCTCTATAAGAAGGCAAAGAGCGTTAGGGAGGGTTCAGCAAAGTTATTCTGGCAGCAGATTTTTACAGGTAAACAGTATTTAATGTTTTCGGTTAGGGATGGCATGATGCCACTTCGGATACCGAAACTCTGAGAATGGACCAAAACTGATCCAATGTTTTTTCCTTTAAAACTAATAAGCTTTTGACAAAAGCACCTTTGTGCCTTGTTCTGTTCTTATCCAGGAGCAAATCATTTAAGAAAACACAGAGTTGGAATAATATAAGAAAACAATGGTGTATGCCAGAATCATCAGAGGAGAAACCATACCTCTGATGTGCAATCTATCTTTTTCTGGTGATGTCAGCGTAGATATCCATTGATCCCAAATATCCTTTTGGTTTGTAGAAAAAAATATACATATGAAATATTGTGATAGTATTGTGATGTTTTATAAAACTCTCAAAAATATAGTATACATTTTTAATCAATAATTTACAGTCAAACATTTGAGGCAGACAGTGGTGCAGTTTGTGTTGTGTTAAAACCCCTAACCGCTAGATAGCAGTGTTACGATCTATTCTTTTGATTATTCCGCAGCAGAAACAAGTAGTGTAAGTGTGACGTTAGGATTAGCAAACCTTTGCATATGTTGGTGTGTGGTTGTTTTTTTTAATTTTTTTTTATTTTTTATTATTTTTAAAAATTAATTAAAAAGATGGATATATAGATATATACATATAAAAAAAAAATTAAAAAAATTTAAATAAAAAATAATATATATATATATATATATTATATTATATTTTACTTTTTTTTTTACTATGAAACGTTTTCTAAAATGATATTTGCAAAATTTATACCGATATCGGATCGCCAACTTCTTGCCAAACCACAGCTCAGTGCCTAGGAATTCTTACTAAATGGAAGGATAAAGTTGTCAGTTCTTGCTTGATGCTAAACCATTCATGGTTGACTAGCAAATGTGTTTATAGTTATGTGTGTTATCACACTAAATTGCATCCCCGTCAGCTTTTCTGAACATACTATAACTCAACTGACCTGCTCTTATCTGACTAAAAAGAGGTTAAGACGGTTTTAATGATTTCGTTTAATGCAGGAGACATTAGTCTGCATGTAATGGATCACTTGGTATGGGTATCAGTTTTAAGCCTAAGGAGCCTCCACCTCTGATACCACTTGAAGACATGACATTACCCTTGATAAGCAGATTACAGCTCAACACCTGACAACCCTCTGATGTGAATCTGTCTCAGTGTTTTAAAATGACAAGAAACATTCAGACATCATTGTCAGAGCAACTTACAACTTAAATCCTATATAAGGGTGTTGCATTTAGTTGTTGTTTAGCGTTTCAGCTGGTGAGGTTCATTTAGGTGCATCATTAGAGTATTGTGGATCTTAAAGACTCCTAAAGTGTGGTTGTTATTAGTAATAAATAATGCCTATTATGCCATAGTTTATATTTCTGAGCATAATAGGGATATAATGGATGTTGTTCAGTTCAATCTATTGCTGCTCTCAGAACAAAACCTTATATCTCCTAAATAATATATAATATCTCCTAAACTTTTAATGTAAGTCTGTGTAACCAGTCATTATTCCAAGAAATGATGTAACCACACAATGTAAAGCATTTTCAAATAGTCAAAAATGGACATGCCTGTATTTAGACACTCTAACAAAATATATCAGTAGTACTTTTCATTTTTCTGTTTCAACTTATCCTCAGAAAAGTTACATATGGTCAAAATGTCGTCATAATTTTAGATTTTTGCCGTATTGCCCACCCCTAGTTGTGGCAGGTTGCATTAAATAAAGTAGGTAGAGTGATGTTTGAATGTGAGATTGGCTGGTGGATGTGCAGAGGCCATCCTCATCCCTCCCCCCATTGCAACTGGTCGCTGGCGATAGAACACACACGCTCTCACACTCGCACGCTCTCCTTTGATGTGGGACGTGACGGATCTCTTCCTCAGCGTGGACGTGCCGTGGAATCACAACCCCCCCAAACCCGGACTTACCTAACAAGATTTAACACACTCTGCGTCCGTCTCTGTGCCCAGGCCCACTCCGTCAGTGTCAGCAAACATCATCTCCCAGCAGCCCAGTGTCCAGCCCTGCTTTGCCCTTCCCCTTCCTCAGTGTTACTTTTTTACAGCCTTTTTGGTTGTTTTGTATCTTCAGCAGCATGTTTAGTATTCCCGTTACTCCTGTTGTATTTGCTTTGCTCGTATTTCCCAAGGTGGAAGTGGTAACTTGGGAAAGCTGCAGGTGTATTATTTTAAGTACAGTGAGAGAGTGGGACAGCACCACTAGTGTGGCACACCACCATCCTTCAATGGTACATGTAGCCTAGTGTAGCGGAAGTGCAGTTAGGATGTGGTTTAATTCCGTTTCACAAATATATACCGTATATACCATGGATGCGAGCTGTAAACATCCTTTAGCATTTTCTAGCCCGTCCTATCTTTTGTTTCTCTCACATTACAGTAGCAATAAAGCCTCCACACGCGCGCACACACAACCGGCACGGAGGGTCATGGAGGCGGCCCTGTCATCTGCTGAGCAGGTCTGAACACCGCCGTGGCTCAGAGACCTCACAGAGCGTGCGGCAGCCCGCAGGCCTTTGAAGTGCTGATACACGTTCAGGCTTCATAAACACAGCCATCGATACTCCGTCTACATCCAGCTCTAACCACGGCCCTATTGAATCCATGTGGCTGGCTTTTGGGGAGGGGGGTGAAAATAAGCTGGAATCTTCTTTCCCCACCCCGCACCCCCTCCTCTGTCATTTTTATTTTTTCATTAAAAGTGGGTTGAAATGATACTGTTAACAGGGCTTTTCACCTGAGTATCAGGGACCTTGCAATTTGTATGCGGTCAGGCTGGCAGCGTTAACAGGAAAACCCAACCTCCCCAACCCAAGGCAAAAAGCCTGGCTGCATTCAGCAGCATATAAATGACATTGAACCATTTCTTAACTACATTAAACTGTATTTAAGCGGCGTTTTGAGTACATGGCCATCTTACATTCTTTCTGCAGATTTCTGTGGCATGTTTTTAGACTACATTACACTCTGTCAGCACCAAGTTACAGTATAGCTACATTCAGGCCTGCCGACTCCAAAACAGTTTTCGGATTTTTAAAATTGCATCCTGGCCGATTTTTTTGGGCTCGTTTGGCAAAAGACGAATTTAAAGTGCATTTCCAAACTGATTTTAACAGGTGTGCCTGAGCCTGGACGCTCAAAACAGATTTTAGATCTTTTGTGAGAATTGCAACACTACAGACAATGACCTGTAAATTCCAGAGTGACAGACGTGCTGGGTTTTGCTACACCTGTGCCATTACCACAGGAACCCATGCTAATAAATTGGTGATATCTGGGCACGTATCCAGTCTGATCACCTATAATGGCAAAGAGCAGTGTGGACACTCGTCTAAAAAAAACTAAGCCCAGCCTGCATCCTGAACATGGCCCAGGTCTAGGTTTAAACTGTGATAATGTACTACGTCCAATACAGTATCTGTATTGGAACCGTTTCAGTCTGGATACATGCCTGCCTTTGTCCTCCGATGTTTAGTCTTGCACGTTTTACTGGTGAAACTGAAGCATGAGCCCAACCTGTATCTATGGCCTTACTCGACCTGAACCAGGTCACACAGCTGCTGTGCGGATGCATCTGTGACGAATGTTTCCCGGATAAGACGTCATACCAGGCCATAGCTTAAAAGACTATCGCAAGCTATGCGCAGCGTGTGGTTAGTAAAAGAAACTGGCTTGTACCGCGTGATCTTTTTGGGCTTCTTGGTGCTCAGATTAGCACACATGAGTTTGGATGTATGAGGTGTCTTAGTTCGACCCAGTATACAGTTAGAGTGGCAGGAGTAGCGTTTTAGCTCTAGCATCTGCTCCCCGTCCCTCTCTCCTCACCTCTGCTCTTGAGGATGGAGGGAGTGTGCTGGATGGAGTCTGGAAGGCGAGAGGCTGCTCCATGTTTTGTCTGCGCGTGTCATGGTTTGTCATCACGTCGCTCGTTGTTGTGATTTGGCGGCTGATCGTGACCTCATAAACCTCCTTTTGTGGTGTCTGCTTTGCATGTTTGTCATTTAGGCCCAAGCGTTTATGCTTCATTTTGACTTTTCCCTTTTTTTCCCCCCTTCCTCTCCACTTGTCTGGTCCCGCTGTTCCGTTTTGACAGTTGTTTCCTCAGATGACCTAAAATCTCCTTGTCTGTTCGTGTACTTCATATTGAAACAGTTGTCTGGTGCAAAGCTACATCCACTCTATATGACATTAACCCTCCTTTTGTGAGTCGTACGTCTTGTAGAAGAGAAGAACTGTGAGATTGGGACGAGTTTGGCTTGTTTTGGCGAGGCTGAGTTGTACAAGAGATGTCTGAACACGAGAATATGCTCTAGACGACGAGTGTCGGATAGATAGAACAGTGGTAGGATGATGATGGGGGCTGTGGAGTGTTGGGGTGTGTGTCTGTGTAGGGGTATGTCTGTGTGCGAGAAATCCCACCTCAGTTCTTTTCCTCTGAACTTCACAGGCAGGAATAAGCAGGACAGTGCCCCCTTAGTGGCACAAATGATCAATAGTGACTTGCACGAGGTCGAGCCTTTTTTCTTTTTTACTCTTTTTCATTTCAAAAGCTCATTATTATTTTTGTGTGTGTGTGTGTGTAGAGAGAGAGAGAGGGAGAGGGGGAGAGAGAGAGAGACAGATTTAAAGAGACCCGACTGGTCTGTGGATCTGACGGCACTGAAGTATTCATGCCCTGTGTGCTGGTGGGCATGGTTTGAGTCTTGGCTGAGCTGCAGTACAAAGGAACGCTTCGCCACCAGGCTTTTATAGACTCCCTCTTTAATGGATGTATGGATACTTTTTTTTTTTTAACAGTTCCTTCTCTCTCTCTGTGTCTTTCTCTCCTCATCTGTCTCTCCCCATCTCTCTCTCTCGGCCTCTTATTTCTGTTGCTCTCTGTCTCTCTCACACACCTATCTTTCTTTTCCTTTTCCTTTCCTTTCTTTTCGCTGCCCCCCCTCCCACCCTTTCTGTTTTGTTATCAATTCATTTTGTGTGGTCTCCACTATAAAAAACACCCTGTTCTCTTGAATGTGAAAAGAGCCTGTCTTTAATTTTTGGGAAACTCATAAAAGTTTGTCGCTCCTTTCATATCGGCCACAGAATTGAAAACAAATGCTCCCTTTTTTCCTCTCGCCTTTGAACTGCCCAATTATGGAGTTGTGAAAATAAAAATCACTCTGTCGATCTCTCTCTCTCTCTCTCTCTCTCTCTCTCTCTCTCTCTCTCTCTCTCTCTCTCTCTCTCTCTCTCTCTCTCTCTGTCTGTCTCTATCCCTCTCTCTGTCTGTCTCTATCCCTCTCTCTGTCTCTCTGTCTCTATCCCTCTCTCTCTCTCTCTCTCTGTCTCTATCCCTCTCTCTCTCTCTCTCTGTCTCTCTCTCTCTCACTCTGTCTCTCTGTCTCTCTCACTCTGTCTCTCTCACTCTCTCTCTCTCTCTCTCTCTCTCTGTCTCTATCCCTCTCTCTCTCTCTCTCACTCTCTCTCTCTCTCTCTCTCTCTCTCTCTCTCTCTCTCTCTCTCTCTCTCTCTCTCTCTCTCTCTCTCTCTCTCTATGTCTCTGTCTCTCTCTCTCTCTCTCTCTCTCTCTCTCTCTCTCTCTCTCTCTTTCAAAGAATGGCTCTGCCTTTCTTACATACCTCCCTCACCCCCCCCCTCCTTCTCTCTCAGTCTTGTTTTGATGAAGGGGGGGGATCACTGATGTCAAAGTCAAAACCAAGAGCATTAAGAAAACTGGCGAAATGCAATCCAGCTGCAATCCGACATGACGCTGGAAAATGGGGCTGAGGAGCAGAGAGGCTCGCCGTATTCCCAAAGCGCCGCACTGCTCCCGGCCTTGCCTTTGATCTCTTCAAAGCCTCCTGCCTCCGACTAGATGGAGAGTCTTGGCTGCTGTTCGTGAGCGAGAGAGAGTGAGCGAGAGGGTAGAGAGAGAGAGGGGAGGGGGGGGAATTAGAATGGGGGGAAGGGAGGAGAGTTGTGTATGTTGGAAGGAGGATGAGGATGGGGGAAGATGAGGGGAGGGAAAAAAAGAGAGCAGGAGAAAATGAGGGGGGGAGTCTTTTCCGTTCCAGGCTGAAATCAATCAGAGCTCAGGAGTAATTATGTGTAATTCGGTGTGGCCTCAGATTAGTGCGTTTGTTACCTGAGCGTCTGCATCTCTCGCACTGCAGACGGGGATACCGGCCAGTGGAGCAAAGGAAGAAGGGAACGAAGAAGGGAGGGAGTGAGGGAGAGGTGTTGAAAAGCAGTCCGCCCCGCTGCTGTCCAACAGAGCAGAAAATGGGGGCACAATGGGGTGATTACACTTGCAGATGTCCCTATATTTACCGCCAGTGATGTTTCGGAGGCGGGGGCGGCCCCATTGCCATGGAGCTAACGAGGCTCTACAATTGAAAATTAGCCAGTTGGCTAGCTCTGACGTGTTTACCGTTGAGATAATTAATGTGGATCATCCCTGATATGAGCAAATAAAAATAAATTATTAAATACTAATTAATGTACAACGTGGCAAGGGATCTGCCCTCCTTGTGCATTGTCCCTGATAAGATAGGAATAAATCAAACTGTTGCAGGATGCGTGCTGGCCCCTCCCACCTCGTCCATCCAGTACCATCTTCCCTTAGGCATCGCATTAGCAATGGTAGAATAAAAAATTGTGACTGGCTTGAGGTGTGGCTGGAGGCATGCGGCGCTGTTCGAAACGGTCTCCTATCACTATTTTAATACACAGTAAAACCCGCAGCCCTGAATGCGTTTATAGGGCACACTGTGTAGAACACTATTACATGGAGCACCCCATAGAATCATTGGCCCAGAAGATGACCTCCTCTCCAGAGGCTTGTACACAGGGCACTATGTATGACGGACACTTCCCTTCTTATCCTGATGGGCCCATTGCTCTGGAATAGGGCAAGTCTGGACCAATCATGACCTTTTTTCATGACTCCAGAGTCCAGTCCAGTGGCTTTCCGTGGTCCCAGAGCTGTTTAGTCCAAATCCTGTGAAATGCTATCACTTTCAAAAGGTAACATAGCCGTGAGTTCTACTGTCCGGTTTTTTGTCAATGGTCTAAACAGAAGCTTCAACTGACCTCTGAGCCACCACCCCCATCTCCCCCCTACCACATTTCCTCTTTGAAGTTGATGGTTCACCACAGTTCCTCAAGGTTCTAATAATGCTTTGGACAGTTCTTAACCCAACTTTAGCTCTTTATTCCTTTTCTTTGCTTGGTGCAGGCCGGTAATTCCAACCTTCCGAAACACGGAAACATCGTGTTTTCCATGACCACGGGATGCTTCTTCTACCTGGTTTATTTAAGTAATGAGAAGTTACTCACAACGTCCATATTAATATTACTACACACAAATTGTGAGTTAAGTGCCTTTTTGGCCAGGTAGAGTAGAACACCATTATCTGGGGCACTTTGGGAAACGCTAGTATAGGTGGCAGTATAGAACACCTTTGTAGGGGGTACTATGTGTAATGCTGTTATATCGAACGTCAGTATGTAGCGTGTTATATAGAGGACAGTTACACTGAGCGCTATATGGGACACTATTACTGGGAGCTCTACCGGTAGAATGTTCATACTCCACAGTATGTGGGTTTGTCGTTCTGTTGCAGTGCATGATGGGTACCTCATGTCTACTAGGCTACATAGTTTGCACACTCTATTGCAGTGCATAGTCACGTTGTGTGAGTGTGATTTCAGACAGCTCTTGAAAAGGCCAATGGTGCACTCTGTTGTAGGCTCAGACAACATGGGCATGCCATCCCATCTTTCTCCCTGCTTGTTCTTTCTGCTAAAGCCCTACCGCCTCCTCTGACTGTTGCTATAAAAACGTTGGTAATTGGCAGCGCCTCAACGTTAGCCGGTTGTTGATAAGGTTCATCAAACAAATGGGTGGCTTTGGCCCTTTGATGTGATCTTTGATCTTCTGAATCTCTGATTAACTTCTGTTTTAGCATTATTGAGCCCCGGCCTGGCGAGTTTTCTCTCGTTCGCTAATTGATTTTGGACTTGCATAAATCGTGCCTGGGCAATAAGGTCTAGAGTGTTTGGTCACAGGTTCATTCAGCAGTGAAGAGCCCTTCAGACATGTTCAGTGTTTCTCTGTTAGGAGCTGCATGCTGAGGTCCAGATGGGTTCTAAAAGGACTCAGGATTGATAGGACTTGTAGGTGATGGAGCTCACTTTAACTTTATAGACTGGGAATGATGGAGTTGACTTTATAGAATGGGAATTTTTAGTTCCCTTTTTGTTATCTCATTTAATTGTTACTTGATACTATTTTCTCCCTCTCTATCTCTGCTCCTCTCCCTCTCTCTGTGATGTCAGAGCTCAGGAGTTGAAGAGTGCGTCTCTTTGTTTACCCTCCTCAGTCACTTCATGCAGGATGATGAAATGCATAAAAGTATTCCGCAAGAATGCGCGTGCATTAGTGTGTGTGTGTGTGTGTGTGTGTGTGTGTGTTCGTTCTCATCTGATCAGGCTGCTTTTGTGCTGCACGGCTCTTTGATCCGGTGCTGTTAAAGGCATCTCTGTTTCTCAGGGGATGTGCAGATGTAATGAGGAAATTAGATTTGGCTGTGCCTTGTTTAAGAGCCAGCACGTGGAAGATTTGTGCTCAATAGGCAATAGTGTCCTGCTGGCCCCAGTCCAACACGCTTTACTGGTGCTAGCGCTACAGCTCCTGTTTTTGAGCCGTGTTGTGGGGCGGTAGACTTCCTGAAAGCAGATGGACCAAAGGGTGGGCGATATGTCACGTGTAACGTTGCTGTATGTGAAGATTTATTTATTTCTACTGGCACTTTAATGCTGCATTGTGTCATTGTGACCACCACAGAACAGTTTCTGATGTGTGCATGGGCAACATGTCAGCTGTGTTGGATGAACAGCAGCAGGAAACCTGCTTATGGCATGAAGTATTTCATGGTGGGGACAAACGTGCTAGAGGGGGCCACTTCCCTACATACCGGACCCAGGCTAATTTCAGTAATCGCTCATCTGCTGCTGGGAAGTCACCTACAGCCTGTGTTAACGTCAGTCCAGTTTGTTCTGAGACGAGCAAAAGGAACCACGGGTCTCTTGGTGTAATGACAGCCCTTAGCTTTAATATAGCCTTTAGCTAGCATAGCAGTCCATTAGCCAGGCTCAGGTGTCCACGAGGTGGGTGCACCTGTATCAGTCAACGGTATCACTCAGCAGTTCTGGTGACCCTATGCTTTAACCAAGCTGGGAAAAATGCTGAAAGTCGATGCTACTGACAGCGTGAACGATGGTGGTATTTACTAAACTCCACAAGTCTGTTGCTCAGGCTTGTAGCACGTACCTATGAGAAACACGTATGTATGAGGTAAATGACTCAAGAAATGGTAATGTGAAATAAATAATAGGCAAATTCTAAAAAAAAATAAAAAATAAGTCTATATTTCTTTGTTTTAATGCAGATCGTTCTAGCTGTACCGACCATGCTTGAAGTGTGTACTTACTTGTTTTGGGTCTCAGCTGGTAAGTCACGTTGCCCACCCCTAGTTGGATGGAAGTTGAGTTTTTGATATTTAGGTCGTGTGGCTTTATGTCGCAGGTGTGTATGACTCACTTGTTCACTCATACGCGCTCACTCGGCCAGGTGGAGCTTTTCATGTTCACTCAAAGCCTGGACATCAGAGAGCCCAGTGCCACTTTGAGCTACCTGCCATCACAACACACACACATCAAATGTATCACATTGATCCTGGGCTGCCCTCTCAGAAATTAAGGCAATCAAAATCTTGCCAGGGCTTTTCTTAGGCTTTTCTAGTCATGCTAAAACAGTCCCAACGCCACCCACACGTTTCAGGATTTATCCTGCCTTGCGAATGTTGGGGAGAGCCTGCATAAATTAATGATGTTTAACACACACACACACACACACACACACACACACACACACACACACACAGGCCTGCTTACTGCAGGTTATTGGAGCATTATTTTTTAATTTTTTTTTAGTCTTTTAAAAGTTAAATTGTAAATGATTCAGATGCACATACCTAACGTATCACATACTACTGTCCTGCTTCAGCTTGCTTGTTTCTCATAGACAGAAAACCTGTTATCATCCATGTGCACCTTTTCTACTAATTACATTAGCAGTCAAGAATTCTCACCTCAGATGTCGAAAGTTGTGTGAGGAGTTGAGTCACAGTGGACCAATTGCCGATGATGTCCTGAATAAAACCTCAGGTGAAGAGAGTACTGTGCAAGTGACTTTGAAAACTGACCAAGCTCCATAGGTAGGCAGGCCGGGTCATGCTCTATCTAAGAAACCATTTGGTAAAACAGAGGTTCAGACCCTGAAATCACAAGGCTCCTCATCAGTTGTCCTCCCTGAAGCGTCCATATTAGGTATAATGACCACATGATCAGCGACTGTTGAACATCGGATTTAGAAGCTGATTTGTCAGCTGGTCTGTGCAACCCCTATAATCTACCCACTAATTTTTTTTCACTGATCTAGTAAAGAGTTTTGAAAGATGACCAAATATTAAAAACATGAACCAAGCATCTCTACTTTTATATGGGACAAAATAACTTTGCCTTTAAAAAGTCTTACGAAATCTATTTACACATCACATGTCAAGTTAAACAGATGTTATCAGAAATCTTTAGAGAGAATCTGTGTTCAAGTCCCCAGTGAGCATGTCAGAAGTGACAGTGCCAAGGACAAACTCCCTCAGAGCAAGTGGAAGAAACCTCTAGAGGAAACAAGACTTAAATGGGAAACCCATTCTCTTCAGGTCGACACCGGATAGCAACAAACACACATGATCAGGGTTTATAATTATAGCCAGTATTGAATAAGGTCTGTTAGTAACTGTGAGATGGACCACTAAGATGGTAGTCTATTAGAGCGAGTAGGAGTTGTGTTGAGTGTTTTTGAGGCAGAGAAAGAAATGCAATCGTGCAAATTGCCTATTAATCGTGTTTCCGTCATGACGGCAAGATCTGTTTTTCCTCCTCAGTACTCGCCCTTTACCTGCTTTTAAGATCTTTACACTGGAACGTGAAAACAAAGGCCTTGCGTGCATCCACATCCTTCAACCCGCCGTGCCTGGCCTCCTTTCGCACAGGGCCACGTTTCGTTTGCTTTGGCCCCTAACAAGTCGCAGAGCCGCTCCTTCAAAAGTATTGGCTGGGGGAGGTGCTCCTCTAGTGTGTGTGGACTTGAGGGCTCGCTGGAGTGCTCCGCAGTCATAGATGGGTGGGGAAAAGCCATTTGTTCAAACAGAGCGTGCGTGTTGAGAGCAGAGGTTTTCACCGGATAATGCCCGTCTCAAAAGCAGTTGTGTTGGGGCTAACTAGCTAATCCTCCACAATGGCGGTCTGTTAGCGGCGCGGTATTGTCCGACCTAATAAAACCGCCCACAATATTGACGGGGAGAGGGAAAGAATGAGAGCGGCAGGTTCTTAGGAGCAATAGGACAATGTCCTTCATTTTCCCGTGCCGGAGAGAACAATAAACGAATAGCCCTTTAATGAACACTTTGTCATTAAGCAACTCTGACATTTCTTTTTTTATTTTTTCTCCTCCACTGTGTGCACGTTACACACTACGTCCTGGAGGACAAAAAGAGCTTTGTGGTAGCAGGTTTTTTGCGGGGGTTGAACGTGGGTGGAAGTTGTCGGGGCGGGACGGGGGGTTGTGGGGTTAGGCCTTTGCTCAGGTGGCTTAGAGTCACAAGTTCAAATTTTTTCTTTAAAGTGAAGTGTCCCAGGAAACTTGGAAGGCTTCTGGTGCCGAGCTGTTTGAAAGGCTGTTCTTTTTACTGTGAGGACAGCCAAACGACTCGCAAGCCTTCATAACGTCTTTTGATGTAGAACAAAAAGAGTCATTTTGGTGGAGTTTGAATGTAGTATGTGTCTCCTTTGCCCCTGTTGCTTGACCCCCATAGCACGGCTGTGTTCTGAACAGCAATGGCACCAGTGTATGCAAAAAAAAAAAACTAGGTCATTATCCTGCATCTGAGGTAGCTCACATTCGCATCTCCCCTCGTCTCTCATCTTTTTAAAATGTGCTATTTATACACACACTCTCACACACACACACACACACACTCTCACTCATAGACACACACAGCCCACATTGTCACCAGTACGGCTCAAACATTAACCCGAGACCAGCCCTGCAGCTGTGAGAGAGGGAGAATGAGCATGAGATGAGGGTTATGGGGAGGGGGGTGGCAGCAGTGGAGAGGGAGAGGCTGCCACTCAGGTAGAGGCACAAAGCCCTCTGCAGGCTCCATTCTACCCTCGCCGCCAGTTTCCTCAAATCCAGACTGACAGGCATTCTCGCGCAGACTGCAGAGTACCTGTGTGAACGCAGCCGCAACACTATCTACACACAGCAGGCAAATCCCCCCACCACCACCACCACCCCACCTTACAGCTTTCAACGCTTGCTACAGAGTCTTTTAGCGCTCTCTCTCTCTCTTTCTATCTCTCTCTCTCTTTCTATCTCTCTCTCTCTCTCTCTCTCTGTCTCTCTCCGTCTGTCTGTCTGTCTGTCTGTCTCTGTCTCTGTCTCTGTCTCTGTCTCTGTCTCTCTCTCTGTCTCTCTCTCTGTCTCTCTCTCTGTCTCTCTCTGTCGGTGCGGTCTCAATCTCTCTCGCTGTCTCTGTCTGTCTGTCTGTCTCTGTCATGTCTGTCGTCTGGACATGTCTCTTGTCGTCTGTCTTTCTGTCTCTCTCTCTCTCTGTCTGTCTCTCTCTGTCTCTCTCTCTCTCTCTGTCTGTCTGTCTGTCTGTCTCTCTCTCACACTCTCTCACATACTCTCTCTTTTCCTCTCTCTCTCTGTCTGCCATAGTTTCTGTGACTCTTTAAAGACACTAAAGGTCTGTCGGTCTGTCTGTCTCTTTTCTGGCCCTTTATTTTGGGAGGTGTTAGAAGCTTGTATCTGGTAGAGTAGTGTTTGTTTCTGGCTCTCTCTCAAACATACTTACATATATCCTTGCTGTCATAAACTTCTGGAATCAAATAAGCCATTCCTCTCTGATATAACGGGGAGCGGCTGATGATCTAGGAGCAAAATGGCTTTGACTGTGATGTCCCTGTCGTCTGTCTGTCTAGCTTGCTTAGTAGCTGTCTGTCTGTCTGGTATCTGTCTGTACAGAATGGTGCTACTGAGCAGGGCTGCTATAACGTCACGGGGAGAAAGGTCGCATACAGAGGCAAAAAGGGAGCGGTAAACCAGTCGTCTCATTCGTGCTTTGCAGAGGTCATCGGGGCTCTCGGGGGGCGAATCTCGGGAGAAAGGGGGGAGTGGTTCTCGCTCGTCTCTCTGTCTGTCTGTCCTGTCTGTCTCTCTCACGTACTCTGCTCACATAAAACTCTCTCTTTCCTTCCCCCTCTCCGTCTGCTGTCCTGCCATAGTATTAAATGTGACTCTTTAAAGACACTAAAGGTCTGTCGGTCTGTCTCTTTTCTGGCTCTTTATTTTGGGAGGTGTTTAGAGGAAGCTTGTAATCTGTGTAGAAGTAGTGTTTTGTTGTGCTGGCTGCTCTCTCAAACATACTTACATCTATCCTTGCTGTCATAACATTCCAAAATCATATCAAGCCATTTTCATTTTTTAGGCTGTTCATTATGAAATGCTCATATAACGTAAAGCGGTGATGATCAAAAATAGGAGCAAATGGCTTTGATGTGATGTGCCCTGTATGTGTGCAGAAACTGGAGCACTAAGCTAATAACTTGCTTATTGGGGCGTAGTTAGAAGCACCCAGCCTGGGGCTATCTAACTGGGATACAGTAATGGTGCTAACTGACTGGATCATGGGCTGCTATAAATAGCAACTGAGAGAAAGCCTGCCACTATCAGGAAGAAAAGGGATTGAAGACAGTACCGTTCTATCATTCGTGCTTTGCAGAGGTCTCATACGGTGCTGTAGGCACGTTTAGCAATGGAAATCAGACTTGTATGAAATGGGCTCCTCTTTTCTCAGATCAGCTTGTGTGGCTTACTGAGAGGAGTTGGTTCAGCCATGATGAGTTTTTAATATTAATTAATTGTGCAGGCAGTGTGTGTGTGCGCATGCGTTGAGTGCATGCGTGTGTGTGTGTGTTTGGTCAGTAGGGGCAGTCTGGCCTGCTGATTGGGCCACTCTGGTGGAATGTTTGACCTTTCGGCAGTGCTTTGATGTGACCAAGTCCTGCTGTGCTAATGACCTGGCGCTTTGTGCGCCCAGCAGCCAAGCAGGGGGTCCAATGATTGTGGCTACAGAAAGAGGTGGAAGAGAGCAGAGGTACTAGGAAGAGCTTCAGAGGGGGGGGGGGGCTTTGCATGTGAGCAGTCAGGGGGAGCCGGGGAGCTAATGCAGCCAGAGTACCTAGCTGAGGAGCCTGCCGTGTGGGGCTGGCGAGGAAAGCTGAAACGCCCGCCAAACCTTAGACGCCAACCCCTACGTCCAAAACCTACAAGCAGACCAATCAAACGCAAACCAACGAAACCCACAAAACCGCAACATAGCACAGCACAGTTCTCTCTCACACAATTGCGGAACACACAACACAAACCCTCACACGGCCAAGCAACGACACCTTGCAGCAAAAACAACTTCCACAGCCCAGTAAACATCCACTACTAACTCCACCCAAGCCATCACAGACCCTCATCCAAACTCACTTCCTCAAAAAACATCCACAGTAATTCCAAACAGGCATCACAGAAAGACCCTGCTAGCACAACTCAAATACAGCCCTTACCCAACTCTACGTTTCCTTAGTAAACATCGCCCTGTAATCGCCCCCCAAGTACAATATCTACAGACCCACTCCGACCAAACCCTACTGTTCGGGTTTGCTCCAATAACATTCACAGTAACTCCACCCAACCAATCACAGACTCTAACCTAGCCTTTGCTCCTGAAAAAGCCTTTACGATAGCTATACCCAACCATGACCGATCCTTAAACAACCGAACACAGACCCTTACCCAACCTCTGTTCCCCAAAAAGCATTCACAGTCACTCCAACCAAGAATTACAGACCCCCACCCAAACCTGTTCTCCATCTAACATCTACCAATACTTCAGATAATCAGATATTGCTGAAGCATCCAAATTCCAGAACCAATCAGAAGCCTAGGACACACAAACCCAGTGTTCAGCTGTTCTGTTGTTCTGTATGTGTGTCAGGCATCACTAGTATGTTGCTCCTCATGCGAGAATCCTTTCTCCAGCTTCACAGTTTTAGAATGTTCTCCTTCTTAAATGTTCTAAAATACATTCTGCCGTTTTCTCCCAGTTCACACCGTTCTAGAATCTTTCTGCCAAATCGAATTCTCCCAGAATGTTCTCCCTCATTCCCACAATTCTAGAAAACGTTCTCCTGTTCCACACTGCTCTAGAACGATTTCTCCCTTTCACCATGTTCTAGATGGTGATTTAGTCACTGTGTTCTGACCTAGGGGTTACAACCTCTACTTAAAGGACAGGGCAACATGTTGTAAGGAAGCAGCACAATATAGATTATACTCTGGTGTTTCACACTAGTGGAAATAAGTATAATCTATGTTGTGCTCCTTCATTACATCATGTAGCACTGTTCCACTGGGAGCCTCCCGTCTCATTTAGTGAACCCCTTCAGTTTATCTATCTGAAATGAACATGTCACCAAGCTACTGGACCATGACTGTCACACATAATGAGCCAGTAGTCAATGAAGGAATGGCTAGTTCACAGCTGCCTCATCTTGATCTCAATTCAACAAACATGGCAGACGGTCTAACCTGTAAGTGTCCTTCTCACTTGGACACCAAAATAACCTGGCCCAGAGTAAAAAGTGCTTAAGCTAAGAGTGCGCCGTCTTGCATTTAGACCAGTCCCTCTTGATTTAGAAGCCTCGGAGCTATCTTTTCATTGCCGGGAAGGTCTCTGCTGCAGTGTGTTCTTGTGTTTTGCTTTTGGCTGGCTGCCAGGATGATGTATCGGCATGTGTTTGCTTTATGGTTAGCGCCTGTCGGAGTGTATGGGCTGGTCATGTGACTTCTTTTGAGGTGATGTGTGGGGGGATCATGAGTTTAATCCCAGCTGTGAGTCTCTGGGTGATTTGTAACCGATTTGTGTTAACACTATGACAGAAGAAGCAGCGGATAAATTATAAAGTGTAAATAAGCGTAAGGAAAACGTTCAAACGGGTGGCACCCTCGGCCTCCTGGTCGTCTGAGGACAGTCAGTTCATGTTTGTCTGTCAAGGGCAGATGGAGAAAAAGACAAACTACTGCGAGAGAAGAGAGACTGAGAGGCCCTTCATTGATGCGAATATATTTTTTCACCCCCCAGGCCAGGCTTTCTGGCATTCATCTCCGTTTCTCTGTCTCTCTCCCTCTCGTCTCATTACCCTGGGCACGTGGCATGTGCTGCTAGTCCTCCTTTCTTCTCCATTAATTGGGTTTGGTTACATTAAGCCCCTCGGCCAAAAGGCCATCCTGCCAATAACACATTCCATTTTCAACACTCCAGTGAAGACCGCGGGGCCTTGCTCTTATTCCAGTATGGTAATTGGTTATTTATTTAAGCTTCTCCCTTCTCAGTCCCGTCCCGGACGAGTGGAACAGCTCTCTGCGGCTTTATTTGGCGGGGTGGGCGTTCTTTTGAAGGTACCAGGACAGTAGGATTGGGTGTGTGAATGTGGATGCGTTCACCTTTTTGTTGTGTAAAGGTCATGCATTCCTGCTGATATGAGAAGGAACACCTGGCCCGGCTCTGGTGTGCAGTCGCGGCTGGGTGTGTGTTTCGCTTTTGGCTTTTAACGTCCTTTTGTTCAAGCTCTCTAAAACCTGTAGCTTGAACAGCAAATTAGCTCAGCCTACCGAATGGCAGTCACTGTGTTTCTGCTTTCTTATTGCATATCTCCGTCATGCAGAGTTTGCTTGTTCTCTCTATCCTGCACATATGCCAAGCCGAATCTTTTATTTTGATCTATTGATTAAAAATGAACTTTCATTGAGTATCAGTTTTGATCAGTTGGCCTGTTCTTGCTTCATCCACAAATTTTCAGGAATGTTGTTGAAAAGGCTGTTCAGCTTTGAACACTGAGTCAATTTGGTAGTTGCCATTAAAACCACCTTGGACCGCTAACGATGCTATAACCACACAGTTTCTACATAATGTGGTGGTTACAGTAGCTACTGTATAAAGCTGGTCCATGTTTGTGGCTAATCTATACTAGGCAGGTTGAAAATGATATTTCCATAGTTTGCTGCCATACTAATGTTTTTAATGACTCCCCAAACAAAAACACGGTGATTTCATTCCAACAGCGTGATTAGTTATTAAGTGGGTGGGAGTGTGTGTCCATGAGAGGTTCAAATGATTCAAACATTTTATTGTGTGATTATTGTTTATTCGCTGTAAACTTAATATCTGACTTAATATCGTGACTTACCCCCAATTAAAGTTATTTAGGCTATCAATTTTTATTAGACTATTTTTTTAATGCTTGTAATGTTTTCTGAGTTTATGCTATCAAACTATCCCACCTATAGTTTTTTATATGAGGCTGAACATTTGCAAAAAAAAGCTGGCAGGTATACTTGAGCTTTGTACTTTTAATGCTGGTAGGGATGCACCGATCCAATATTAGGATTTGATATGAATTAAATTGGCTGGATCAGGTATCAGATAATTAGGCTGATGCACGGGGCAGATCCCCACTCTAATTAGTTTGAGATGCCGTCAATAGCATGTTTGTGGGGTGCCTGTATATGTAACGGGGAACAGTCGCGCCTCAGCGAGGTTTGCACGGTGGCCGCTGTGATCACAGACCAGCGCAACAGTTCCCCAGCAGAGTGGGCTCGATGTGCAGAGGAAAAACGAATAAACGGGGAACAAACAAAGCCTGCCAGGAGGAAAACTGAGCAAAACAAAACGATTTCCTCAAACGAAAAGGAAACTCACACTGGAACCCTCCTAATGCCCGACTCCAATATATCAAAAAAAAAAAAAACTCTGAAAACGGGAGCCAGAGAGTAAGATGCTTGAGTAAGCCTAGTAAAGTAGTGTTTGTCAATCACTGTGCCTTACTTCGCTCCAACATGGTGAAGTTTACGGTTTGTTCGTTCGTTCGTTCGTTCGTTCATTCAAAAATGGTATCGGATCGATATCACGTATTGACGGATATGCAAAGTTTATGTATGCGCTGGCTTCGGAACTGGAAAAGTTGGATTGCTGCATCCCTAATCACAATACAGTTTTAGAGAGCTACGCTTCCAGCTTGCTGACTTTGTTTGATGCTGGACAGTATTTTAAGGTTAACCTCTGAAAGCTCTGTCATTGATCCCAGTTTTAATATTTATTTTAAATTTATCATTTCCATTGTACCGGTAACCGGTAGCTAATCATCATTTATGCGTTTCAGTCCTGTGCTCCAGTTCTTATTAGGTTCAATGACCATTTTGCCAACGATCTGGGCTCCTTCAAACAGGGCTTTTAGGGCAGAGCATGGATCAGTCAGTTGTTTTCTTCTGTCCTGTTTCCCTCTCTCTGCTTTCTCTCTGGACTGTTCCTGCTGCCTGTTCATCTGTAAGTATTCAGGATGGGGCAGGCAGGGTTCAGGAGCACTGGGATCAGTGTGAAGAGGGTTTATGAGGGCAGTCGTGCACATTTAGCAGCATGGGAATCTGTTGTCAACACTAAGGTTTCTGTGTCTCTGACTGTTTGTGAATCACAGCACACATGCGTGCGCGCACTCTCTCGACTAGCCTCGGGCGCGAGGAGTCCTCATTGCATATAAATTACAGAAGTGGGAAGCTATTATTATAAAAGTCCCACTTCCTCTTTTCTCCCCCTCATACCGCAGAAGTCTGATAATTGAGAGGAGCACAAAAGGCCTGGTAGCGTGAGGGAGCGCGTCAGGAGAGACACACTGAGAGCTTCGCTGTGGCGGCTGTCAAAGCAGCTGGAACGAGATAATTGAGTCTGGAAATGAGAGGAAGCAGCTCTGGCCGGCCTGTTTTACCTTGCCATACTGTACGTCAGTATATTTACATATAGCTTCCATTTAGTTAAGGTCTCTTTCTCCTCCACTTTCCCTCATTCATTCTTCTCCTCTTTCCTCTGTTCCTTATTTTCTCCTTTTTTTTCTTTCTTTCTCTCTCTCTCTCTCTCTCTCTCTCTCTCTGTGTCTCTCTCTCTCTGTATCTCTCTCTCTCTCTCTCTCTCTCTCTCTGTATCTCTCTCTCTGTCTCTGTGTCTCTCTCTCTTTCTGTGTCTCTCTCTCTTTCTGTGTCTCTCTCTGTGTCTCTCTCTGTGTCTCTCTCTGTCTCTCTCTCTGTCTGTCTCTCTCTCTCTCTCTCTCTCTCTCTCTCTCTCTCTCTCTCTCTCTCTCTCTCTCTCTCTCTCTCTCTCTCTCTCTCTCTCTCTCTCTCTCTCTCTCTCTCTCTCTCTCTCTCTCTCTCTCTCTCTCTCTCTCTCAGGCCTGTGGCCAGCTCGAGTTCCGCGCAATGAAATTTCTCTTAAACCCACATCTGAGGCTTCTTATAAAGCGGGCCCGGCCAAGGCTGGTTATAAAATTCCGAATGGAATCGTTTCTTTCCAATCCGTGCCCCTCCCTTCCCACCCCCCAAATATGAATAGAAAGGCCTTAAGCCTATTATTTCTCTTCACAATAAAGAGAGACGGGGAGAGAGAGAGAGGGAGGGAGGGATGTCCAATATGGCAGCCCTGCCACCCAGTCTGTAAAAACGTCTGGCCTGCGAGGAATCCTGGGATGAGTTGCCATGACGCCGGCCGGACCACTTCCTGCGGTCAGATGGGCTTGTGCAGCCGCTTCCTGGGCCGGATCGTAAAAGTGTTTTTAGTCGAATATGAGCGAGATGGAGCCAGGACTTTTTCTCCTGAAACCACCTGGAAAGATCAGAGCAGCGCTGCGCTGGATTACCCCAGTGGCTCCTGGCTTTCCATATGAAAAAGTCCGAATGGAAGCCCCAAACTCTGCTTTATTAAAGACTGTGGCTTTGAGAATCCGACTGTCCAGAAAGACTTTCTTATTTCATTGATGCTTCTGCATAGGGATCCTGCTTCAGGCAGTGAAGGGAATAGTTTCGGCCTCAGTGTCCATCCTCCGTGTGTGTGTATGCTTCTGTATGTATGTATGTAGTAACAGGTGATATGTATTGACTCTAATGGTAAAATGGAAACAGTATTGATTTTCGTTTTTGGCAGTATTGATGGATTCGCCAATCAGAGGGCTTTAATGTCCAGTATAAACTCTTAATCGCATGTGGTACTTCACCTGCTAAAGCAGCTCAAATGGAATTACAGGCATCCAAGATATACGAAAGCAAAGCTTCAATTCCCGAATGAGCTAGTGAAACTTTCTGTGGTTTTCGTTCACTTATCCACATGAAGTAGCCTTGGTGTTTTTGAGTAGCATTGTATCTTTAGTACTCGAACACTTTTTGCCGTTTTGTGAATTGTTTTTTTTTTTTGTTTTTTTTTCTTCACAGCGGGGAACATATGTCACATTTTTGTGTCATTTCACACCAAATTTTGTTTTATTTATTTATTTATTTTTATTATTATTATTATTTTCTGTCATTTCATACCACATTTTGTTTTATTTATTTATTTATTTTTATTATTATTATTATTTTCTGTCATTTCATACCACATTTTGTAAATGCTTTAATGCTTTACTTGGGTCAGTAGCATATAATCAGAGCTGGATCTGAATCAGACTTGGTAGCTCAAAATAGCTTATGCCCAATCCTGTTAAATACAACAGGATCAGCTTCAATTTCTATGGATCAATTCAGGATGTCCAAAGTCGCTTGCTAAGTGCTTCTTTCCTTTTTATAAGAACGGAATACCTCAGTAGTGCAGTCAGAGACAGCTCTGAATGACTGCATGTGTGCAACAATTTGGCCTAAATATTTAATGGCATTTATTCCAAGCTATATTGAAATTATGATGTGGCTGTGGGAGTTGGTTAGTGCTGATCATTAGCTAACAGCTGTTTATCGTTTTAGACCTGTTTATTAAAAAAGATCTATTTATGTTATGACAGAACAAGATATTTGGGAAATCGGATACTCAGTTCTATCGATTCCCAGCACTATGTATACATGTCTGTTAGCCAGAAGGTTACCTAAAGGAATTTTAGCTGCCACGTGTGCTACTGCTTTATTAAGAAATGGAAATGTGCTTTGACAGCTGTGCCTGGGATGGCACAAAGAACTCCAGATCCGATATGGTGGTAAAGCGAAGTGCAAAGCTCCTCACTCTTTTTGGGTGCTGGAAGTCAACAGTTCAATATTGACGTATTGAGCCTTAAGGTGTGTGTGTGTGTGTGTGTGTGTGTGTGTGTGTGTGTGTGTGTGTGTGTGTGTGTGTGTGTGTGTGTGTGTGTGTGTGTGTGTGTGTGTGTGTGTGTGTGTGAGTGAGAGAGAATGAGAGAGAGAGAGAGAGAATGCGAGAGAGAGAGAATGAGAGACCGATATTGGCTCATTTTCATATGCAGTCCTGATGATACACTCCCACCCATCCACCCCAACTTCCCCCCCCACCCAATTCTCTTCTCTGCCACAACTCCTCTTTCTTTCTCTTCGCCTTCACCCCATTCCGAGACAGAGACTGGGGGCTTAAAGGAAAATCCGCCCGCCTCTTATCTTCCTCCCACAGGAGAAGCCAATAGGAGCTGAAAGGCGTAAAATGAGGGAAAAGGCACGGATGCTATCATCTAGCCTCTAGTTGGGCCCTGCCTCAGTGGCTACAGGCCCCAGGTCACACATTATTAGGAGAAGCTGGGCAGCGATTAGGCTTCCTTAGCTAGGATAAGGCCCATTAAACCTACTCCTCCACCTAGATTAGCTCTGACCTTTGACCTTCATCATAGACTGACACAGCCACACACACTCACTCTCTCGCTCGCACAGGTGTGAGAACAGGCTGAGGTGCCTGTGAATTACACTGTTGTGACCGGTTCTCTTACACTCGTAGCTTTGTGGTACAGGCTTTATAGGGATGGTTTTACATTGGCACAAGCTGCTGTCTCCAGATGTGTTTGATCAAGAGATGTATGTTTTATTAGTATGGAGCTGTGAGGCGGACATAACCAAGGATGTGGCAGTAACAGCAGTTAGCAGACTTCGATTTGGTCTATACTGTTTATCCAGTTTTATGGGTCATACGATCTCTGAAATCACATAGTCAAGTGTGTTTGAGGTTACTTGGGGTGAGTGTTTATGCAGTGTGTACCAGGGCTAACTGTAGGGGGCATGGGATGGACTAGGCCTTCTCACTTGGAAGCCAGTTCGCCCAGGGCCCTAAAACAAAAATACATAAAGTTATTTGGGGCAAAACTGGCCAGTTCTTGTCATTTCATGAGGTAAATAAATACGAGACTGGCAGTCTTGGGCACGAGAGTCCGGTTTTGAGGTTTGTTTTCTGGTTGACCCTCAGGATGTTTAAATGTGGGTGAGATTTTCAGAAGTGGGTGCGTTCTGTGGCTACGTCTGAAACCACCTATAATGCACAAAATAGCACATCAAATTACCAAAGTTCATCATCAGTGGCACCATAACATTTAGTTTAGAAGAATTTGGTTTAAGCCTAGCTTCGCATTGGCGTCTACACTGAGGCTGTGTTAAGGCGGGGTTCAATATAAAGCAGTTATTACTATATTAATGGACTGTTGGCTTAAAAAAAGCAATGAAATACATATAATAGAGTGAATAAACAATAATATTTTTTTTGTATTGTCCAGTGGCAGAACAAAGAGTGCACTGGCGAAATAACCTGTCTCTATGTTATTAGTGTATTTAATGCAGGGTGAAAAGTAAATCAGACAAAAACCAAGATTTAAAAATAACAAAATTAAGGGAAATATGTCGTAAACAAAGACTGTTTGGTTCTTGATACTGTTGAAATCCGGCAACCCATCATGTTTGTGATGTGTTTGTGGTCGAGAAGGTGGCTCGTCAGACTCACTGTAGTGATGCTTGTAGGCTTTGCTAGATGGCCCACAAGCCAGTAACCAAACCCACCTCTCTCATTCATCTTCTAAATCGCTTTATCCTTCTGGGTCGGGTTGTGGGACATGCTGGAGTCTAGCGCTGTGTTCAATGGGCAGAGTGCAGGAAACACCCTGGACAGGCCCCCAGTCTAGACAACCAGGCCCACCCCTGAAATGTAATTCCTTTGCATGATGCTAAATGGTAATTTATAAGCTTCCATTACTCATTAGCTAATTAGCCAAAGCTGAATCTGTAAATTCCCTTAAGGCTTGGATAACCTGGACCAAGCATCTGCTTCAGAGGACTGAATTCTAGAAGTAAGCTTGTACGGTACTGGTCATGTACATCATACTGAGGCCTATATATCCTAATAGTCAGCATCCCCTTGAAAAGAAGACCTACCCCAAAGCTGCTAAATGGCTAACTGTAAATGGAGCTATATGGGGGCTCCAAAATGGTGTCATTTGTAAACTGGTGCTAATTGATCTCCTGCTGGTCTTCATCCATCATTAGCAGTGTCAGCGTTTCAGGTTTTCCTTTATGAAGCCTTCCCACCCCATTCTTCTCCTTCCTTTCTCTCCCCTAGAACAATATTCCAACACGCCATGGGGCAGTGCAGTACCAAGCCGTGAGAAACTCCCACACACACTCTCTCCCCCGCCCTATGGTCTTAAACCAGACTGTCTCATGAAGCCGTAATGGTACCTTCCACCTCCTTCTCTGCTTCTCGGCCCAATTAGCGGGTCTGGAATGTCAAGCCTTGCTCACAAATTAGAACAAACTACTCATTTCAGCCCAGCCCTACCTCCAGGACCACACGGCTGTTGTAATAGTGATGAACCTGATTTAGTTGGATCTATTGGAGGAAAGCAGGAAAACGTTTAGCCTTTTATGGCAGTGTAAGTAATATATCATCGCCGTTGGAGGGACGCCTTGTATCTCCGAAAAGTAACTTTACGGGAGAAGGAAAAAATGTTCTCAAGTTCGAAGTTATTGTAGTTAGTGTAACAGTATCTTGTCCAAAATGATTTTGGACCATTTCGGCTGGTCTGTTTCTCATGAAATTGACCTGGCAGCTGCCACTTACAAGTTATATAAAGGGGAAAAACCTGCAAAAATGGACATATAAGGCTTTGTTATGACACCAGCCATAAAAAAAATCCATACCCTATAGCAGACGTCTTTGTGTGACTCCCAAAGAGTCCATATTTGTGCTCCACCCTTGTGCATGGCAAGTTATAGCTGAAGTGTGGACAGATTGGAGAGGCCTGAAGACTATTCCTAAGGTGCAGCAGGCTGACTTGTAGTGACGGTTTTAAGAGTTCCATCGTGTGTTTGCTATATAATCTCCTATGATTTCTCAAATGCATTTTTAAGATCAAATTTGAGGTGTAGTTAAACGATAATGGTAAATTATGGTAATATATACTCCCATTAATGATGCAGGGGGTTCCTATGCGTGAGTGTGGGTGTATACAAGCACATGCTGTTTAGTGTCGAGGCTGTTGCTTTGTGAGTCAGCTGTGTGTGTGTGTGTGTGTGTGTGTGTGTGTGTGTGTGTGTGTGTGTGTGTGTGTGTGTGTGTGTGTGTGTGTGTGTGTGTGTGTGTGTGTGTGTGTGTGTGTGTGTGTGTGTGTGTGTGTGTGTGTGTGCGCGCGCGCGTTGAGGCCGCTGCTGACGTGATTAACCCTGCTTAGTTCCACCGCAGACGGCCGGGACTCTGTAATGAACTCCCTTATTCACCGGCTAATGATTCCCTTTGATCTCCAGCCCCAAGACCTCTGCTCTGCCTCTGCCCTGTGGCGCTCCCTCCCTCCATCTCTCCCTCCCATCACCCCCTTTCCTCCCTCCCTCGGTCCCTCTGCTTCAGATGTACCGCAGTAGAATATTTTGGCGTATGGTATGCGTCTTTATTTGTGCAGCAAGTGAACTAATCACCTTCTTGGTCTTTGGAACAGGCTTTCTAGAACAATTAGAAGGAAGCTTTAATGTAACAAAGTCGTTTTGGAGGATTTCTATCCGTCCACACGTTGTGAAATGGTCACACAGTGTGAGGAGCAGCTCTGAACTGTATTCAGTACATGGTGGGGTTGTGGTTGTGTATAAGGTATAGTCTGTTAGGTAACCGAGCCAACATGCAACCATGTTGAATGTTTTAATGTTGAATGTCAAAATGAACCAATGAGGGAGAACTTTAGAACAGTGCGGGTTCTAGGATGGTGGGAGTGGGACAGTAGGACATTATGCAATAGTGAACGTGTTGCATTAATAACAATATGGATACGGTCTAACATGTCCTCCTCTGTCTCTGTTTGTCCTGTAGTCGAATAAGGTTCCTGTGGTGCAGCCATCTCACGCAGTTCACCCGCTCACACCCCTGATCACCTACAGTGACGAGCACTTCGCCCCGGGACCACACTCCGGACACCACCCGCAGGACATCAACCCCAAACAAGGTACGCACACTAATCCAACGCCTGCATTTTGATTCGAATATCCCAACAAGAGAATCATTTGCGCTGAGGGTTTAACCATGTTTCATCGCAAGCTCCTAAATTAAGAATCTGTATTAGTGATGTGCCCGGGCACTTGAGGAATTGGTTTGTGGTGCCTGTATTCCAGTGGTGAAATAGGGTGAACCCCCTTCTTCTTTCAGGGCACCCCCTCTTCTGCCTGGCTGAGGTTTCTAAATGTCTGGGATTTGTCTTTACTTTCATGTTGACATTTTGCTTTCTTCAGGATTCCCTGTTCTGCCCTCCTGCCCCCAGTGTCCTCTTATCCAAGATATGGTCATCCTGAGTGAAATCACTGTTTGGGCGTTTGTTCTGCTTCAGCACAGGCAGATAAAGGAATAAACAGACTGATAATTCTGATACTTGGGCTGGAGTTCTGGGCAGCTTCTGCCTGGAGCTAGAGGCCCAGACCTCCCTGTTTTATAACTGTAATAAGACTAGTATAGGACAGAGGAACAGGGAGGAGACGGGTGGTGTGGAGGATTGCAAGCGGAGGGTGAGGATATGAATTTACAGGGTGTTGGCCTGGAGGTAGGAGAGGTTTCAGGCATAGTCCCCCTCACCTAACTGAAGTTATTACTTTTTTTTTAACTGCACTTTTCCCACACATATTTAAATAAATAAATATAAATATTTTTTTATCCGACAAGCTAAACTGTTGTCAGATTGTCCACTGTGCAGTAAAGACCTTCACCTGTACAGCCTTCATTACTTATCCGACACAGAAAGATAAAGGATACCAGGAACACTAAATGATTATAGATTTTGGCTGATATGAGTATTATTGCTTGACCTACACATACAGAAGTATTGTCTATGGTGTCGGGCTGCCATGGTTGCTAACACAGCATGCCAGACATCTCTGCATGGAGTTGTAGAGGTTCCTAATGGTGTCCTGTGATATAGGCTCCGTCCCCTGCAGCTAAAATATTCTCACATAGTTCCTGCAGTGTGAAAGTGCAGTGACACCCAGGCTTTCTGGGCTTGTGACAACAAACAGTTTGTCTTGCCACTGAACACGGTGCCTCCGCACACAGACTAGTTTTTTTTTTTTGTTTGTTTGTTTGTTTTTTGTCTCCACCAAGACAAAAGCGGGGACCCTTGTCCAATCGGAGTCAGTTCATGACAGTCTGTCATGACACCATTGCCATCTTTAGCAGTGTTGACTTCGTGTTAAGGACAATCATCGTAACGCTCTGAGTGCATGTAGTCCTGCGTCATGCAGCCGCCTGCCGATGGCGCTGGCACTAGCAGGATAACTCATGTCCACAATCATGGGTGTTGTGTCAGTCAGGTACAGCGATAATGTCCATCATTGCTTACATCACATATGCGGCCGACTGTGACACCTAAATCATTTGCATGTCTCACGATGTCAAACCCACCCACCAAGTTTTATTCCTGTTGCTTGATTGATTCCCTCTGGGTGCAACTATTCTATTTTTGTGCTACTGATTTCACTTAGTCTGTGAACACCAGCACTGTAACTAAAAGAAGCAACTTCCAGCTTAATTATAACGTTCCCTTTGTGTTTCTTAGCTCTTGAATTTCAGTATTGGACTATGCATCCCTCATCATTCTGCTGCTCTTGCACATTCTATAAAAGATGCATAGAAAAACAATAGAGTTAATGCAAAAAAAGTTATTCTAAATCACACATGCCTTCTTCATTAATATCTGATAGTGTCATAAATACTTCAAAGATTCATTCCGATATCTGTAACTCTCCTCACCTGTATATTCACACCATCTGTGCAGCTGTAGTATCCCAGTTTTCCGTCGTTCTGATCAGCTGGGTTTTATTTAAAATAACTGGGTTTAATTAGAATTATGTGTCATGGCTCATGACTGATCTCAGAACAGCATGCAGCAGTGGGATGCGTACAGTCCCAGCTTTGTTTTCTCTTCCAGCTCAGCGGGGGGGTGGTGCAGAGCGGCTGGGGGGCTGAAGGGTGGGGGGTTTGTGTGGGGGAGTGCGTTTGGCACACAGTCCAACACATGAGCACAACTCCATATGTGCTCCTTCCGGCTGACGCTCGTCTCTGCGGCAACTTAAAAGAGAGGGAGAGGGGGAAAGAGGGAGAGAGATGGGGAGGATGTGGTGATATGGTGGAGGTCTGCCGTGCTATTAATATCCTCAACAGAGTTGCCCTCACATAATGCCTCGGCTCTCCCGCCCTGGTACGGGCTTCGCGTGGCAGCTGTTTCTCCCCTGGTTTCTTTATATACTGACGCTGATGAATCTCCTCATGCTGCTGGGTAGGATACACCTATACCAGCGCCATGACACTGCCATTGTGTCGGCCCCGTGTCGGCCCCGTGTCGGCCCTTAGTAGTCCGGTGGTGGGAGGAACCGTCAGTAATTATTGTAGGTGTTTCTGATAAAATGACCAGAGCGAGCAAGCTTGTATCTTTGGAACCATGGAAACAAAAGTGACTGACTCTTATTGCGACACTTGAGTGTAAATCCTGATGACGGCTCAGACTTAAGGCAGGTTTATGTGGGATGATTTTCATCAACGTAATGCTGACGATCACAAATCATGAAAGAATTCCCTGATTGTGGATTGAAACGAGTGGTTTAGGAATGTTGTGTGTGGGATTGCTTCATGGCTGATTTGGTGAATTTGTGATTAGAAGCAGGCTGTAAGTTTCGGCAGGGTCTGAAATGCTGGTCCACACTGAAAGAGAGAGAGAGTGCAGGAGAGATGATAAACTGTAAGATCGTTATTACCCCAAGTTGGTTACATTAGCCTGGCCCACCATTCAGATCGCATATAGCCAGTGGCATAGAGCTCTGATCTCTGTGTCCTCTCTACTGTGTCTCTACTGTGTCTGGCTGTCTCTCGTGTCCCTCTCTCTCTCTCTCTCTCTCTATCGTCTCATCTCCTCTCTCTCTCTCTCTCTCTCTAACTCTCCGGCTCTCCTCTCTCTCTCTCTCTCTCTCTGTGTGTCATCTCTCTCTCTCTGTGTGGTCTCTCATCTCTCCTCTCTCTCTTCTCTCCTTCCCTCAGTGTCTCTGTCTCTCTGTCTCTCTCTCTGTGTGTGTCTCTCTCTCTCTCTCTCTCTCTCTTTCTCCTCTCTCTCTATCTCCTCTCCCTGTGTCTCTCTCCTCTCTCTCTATGGTTCTCTCTCCTCTCTCTCTCTCTGCTCTCTCTCTCTCCATACTCTCTCTCTCTCTCTGTGAGATCTCTCTAATGTGTGTCTCCTACTCTGCTCTCTATCGCTCTCTACTGTCTCTCTCTCGTCTCTCTCTCTGTGTGTCTCTCTCTCTCTCTCTCTCTCTCTCTCTCTCTCTCTATGTGTCACTGTGTCTCTCTCTCTCTCTCTGTGTCTCTCTCTCTCCCTCTCCCACCTACTCTCTCTGCTCTGTCTACTCTCTCTCTCTCCTCTCTCTCCTGTGTCTTCTCTCTCTTGCTCTCTCTCTCTCTGTGTATCTGTCTCTCTCTCTCTCTCTCTGTGTGTCTCTCTCTCTCTCTCTCTCTCTCTCTCTGTGTGTCTCTCTCTCTCTCTCTCTCTGTGTGTCTCTCTCTCTCTCTCTCTCTGTGTGTCTCTCTCTCTGTCTCTCTCTCTCTGTGTGTGTGTGTCTCTCTCTCTCTGTGTGTCTCTCTCTGTGTCTCTCTCTCTCTCTCTCTCTCTCTCTCTCTCTCTCTCTCTCTCTGTGTGTGTGTCTCTCTCTCTCTCTCTCTCTCTCTCTCTCTCTCTCTCTGTGTCTCTCTCTCTCTCTCTCTCTCTCTCTCTCTCTCTCTCTCTCTGTGTCTCTCTCTCTCTCTCGCTGAAGTAGTTTGTGTGTCTCATGGTGGGACAGCAGTCACACAGGACAGATTTATATATCCCGATCGGGCGCTTTGTCCATTTCTCTTTTCCTCCTTGGATTAAACGAACCCTTCTGACCTTGGGTGTGTGTGCGCGTGCCGTGATGGTCATTGGCAGGGAGAATTGTTTCACTACGGAGCTTTAGAGCGGCTCTTAATTAGCCGATCATCTGTTTACACAGAGCGCTGAACTAAACAAACAGGCTACTATACTCACTCATCTGTCTGTCAGGGTCAGATACTGCAGTACTTTTTCATGGATGTCTTGCTGCCTGTATAATCAGGACATTGTTTTACGAGCAGTTGTTTGCGTATACAGGACACTAGAAACCAATAGAAGAAAAATAATCCTCGTTCTCTTATTCCCTCATTCTTATTCTCATTCTCAGTTGTTTCTCTTTTTCGGATTGTCTATCAAAGTCCAGGCATTCATCCGCCTGCATTTCTACGCTCTCAGGATTAGTTTGTTTTTCTGTAGGTTTGAAAAGTCTTAAAAAATGGGGAACTGGAGGATTATAGTTTAGATAGTCTGGTGGCCTGTGGTGGATGGGAGGGGGTGATGTAACACACGGTGCGATACGGACGTCTGTTTAAAGAGAAGACTGTTCATTTTTCCCAATAGAGTTAAAGAGCCTAGACCCAGAGTGTTGGTTCTTTTATTAAGCACTACAAATAAATGCATGTCATGGGAACTAATGATTTTGGCATTATGACTATTATGACTATGTAGTGCTAAATTGCCCAAGTTTTATTTCTGATCAGGTTGTGCATATCGTCAGTACTTAAACACTGTGCAACCGCATGTTTCTTAATAAGGAAAGCCCAATTGGTTCAGTTAGTACAGCTCAATACGTGAAATGTTGGACCAAATTTGTTGTTCTCATAGATTTTTTTTTTTTTTTTTTTAAGGAGATATCACACTTTAGAAATATTGTGTATCGAGAAAAGTATCATTTGTCATTTTTCATATCACCCCGACTGTAATTCCTTTTCTAACTATCTTCCTCATGCTTTTGTTTGCTGTTCCTTCTTTAGGTATGCCCAGGCATCACTCTGGTCCAGATATTCCAAACTTCTACTCTCTCTCTCCTGGAGGAGTGGGACAGATCACTCCACCGCTGGGCTGGTAAGTGCACAAACATGCACACACACAAACCTTCATCAAAGTGACTGGTCTCTCTGTCTCCCTGCGAGTCGACCCAGAGCGAACTCATCATACTAGCACGCAGACAGCGGGCTCAGCCCCAGGCCCTGGCTTTAGCCTGCCTGTAGATGTGTGTGCTGCTCGAGCACATGTCAGGCATTCTCCTGAGTCATTCCTGGCAGTGCCTCTCCCTGGCTGCTGCTGTGGCCTCCGAGAGTGGAGACACATGTGAGCGCGAGAAACTGAGTGGGGTTGGGGGGGAGAAAAAGGAACATGGCCCAGTCCCTCCCGCTGCCTCTGCAAGCGCCGAAACCTCTGCGTGTAAACACTCCGAAACACAATCAGACCGCAGGCAGCAGGCTCGGCCAAGCGTGCCCAGCGCAGATCAAATGAGAGAGTAACTGGAACTGAAGTGTGTGTGGATATGGACCAAACGGACAACAACACATCAAATGACTTGTCTTTGCGCTCAAAGTTTCACTGATGTTCCGCAGTCATAACCAGAGATGCTGTCACAGAGCGCAGCCCTGACACATTTGTTACACAGTGTCATAATAACAAAGTGCATGATCAGAAAGGAGATTTACAACATGCATTTCCCAGGATATTGTTTACTGGAACGGCAGGCATTTCGATGCCTCAAATAACACAGTTCATTGACCAGCATCGCCCTCTGAGTCTCTGTTGGAGAGTGCAGCGGTCATGAAGAGCAAGGGGTTGGTCAGGGTATACGTTATGCTCACACTCTCCCGTCTTGTTTTTGGAGTCCCGGGGTTGCTTTGATGACCAGTAAATGTAAATGAGCCGCTACAGAACAGAATTTAGACATGTGGCATACATACTGTTAACCATTTTTACAAATAACACTGGGATACACTATCAGAAACCACATAAGCAACTCTGTGAGGTTACTGTACAACCCTGCGCTCAACCTCCCTGATAGCAAGAGCATGGTGGACCAAAGTTGGCCCACTAACGGCAAAGCTGGTGGTCCACTAGTGTTTAGCTCAGTGTTTTTGGACGCCCGCTGGTGGTTAAGCAGAGTCTTAGACAAGATACCACTTTTCATCACTTGTTGACAGTTCAATTTGTTTACTTGTGCTTGTTTCTGATGTTCATTATCCCGTGTAATAAATAAATTTCAGTGTCAGAAACTTTTTCAACCAAACCATCAATCAGGCTTCGTCCCTATACTTCCCCGTAAGACCTGTGTAATATTTGTCCTAGTTTATTTTTCAAAATAAAAGTCTGTGTGCATGTCGAACTGTAGCAGAGTTAGCTGGGTGGTCCGAGGGTGGACTAACAGAGGTAAACAGTCAGTGGGGTGCAGATCTGATCAAGCCAGCGGACTGATGTATGCTTGCTATCCAGGCTGGTGGCTAAATTAGCTCTCTAGCCAACTAAAGAAGCAAGCTATACACAGCCAACATCTTTTGGCTGTCTACATTTAGCTTTAGAAGAACCAGATTTTGGCAGAACCATCACTTTTCAGGCTTATGAATCCAGGTAAACTAAAGTCATGGCGTATCTTGAGACTGAACATTAGTCGGAGACCTTCATGAAAAGAACGTAATGTCATGTTGCAGTAACATTGTGGCCGTATTGATACACTATTGCAATGGCAACGTTTCTTGAAAAACCCATTATTGATGAGACGGATGAGAGCTGGCTCACATGAATGATTTGACATCAAAAGACCCACAGCACCAGGCAAGGCTATTACACTAAAAGGAAGCTGTGATGTATACGAGAGCACTCATATCTGGACCCTTTTATGATAATCAGTATTGCTGAGGACGGTATCGCAGCAGCACTGATAAAGACTAGTAAATATGCGTTCACACACATGGGTTCCTCCTCTGGTTTCAGGTTTTCTCATCACATGGTTCCAGGACCTCCAGGACCTCATGCCACAGGTATCCCCCACCCTGCCATAGTCAACCCCCAGGTCAAACAGGAGCCTCCACACGAGTCGGACCTGATGCACATGTAAGTGGTCTCCATTTGTCGTCTTCTTTCATCCACTCCATCTGTTTCTGTTCCGTTTACCTTGCAGTAAACAGCTTGAGCCCTTCTGCCCAAGACGGGACGTTCTGTACCCGATGTGTTTCATCACTGTGGTATACACATACGCACATAGTCTCAGTACTTGGAACTGAGTGTGGGGTCTTGTTGAGGAAGCACACCGGTGGCAGGACAATTAATGCATTTAAAAAATACAATATTGCATCTTGTCAGATGTAAGCAACTCGTATACGTTTTTCAGTTTGTGGCATCATTTGAAAATGCCTGTTGCCTTTACATTGTGTGTAAATTTCCTGATAAAGAAATGGTCCAGAAAGGCTTTCCCGTAAACTTGCCATCTTGAAGATAAGTTTGTTTCGACAGCAGCAATATAAATGAAAATTTACGCATTTAATAAGAATACATTTTTGGCCCCTCTATATATATTTTGTTCTTTTTTTTTTAAACTGCTTGCACATTTCCCAGTTTCATCATTTAAAGCTTCTGTAGTAGTGCCAACTGAATCCCTGGACATGAGCTGTTGCTTTGATGGGAAACATGATTGTATGCCTTCCATTCAAATACTGCGTTTAAAGAAATACCTCCTGCAGGCCACACTGGGCCGAGTGCTGGAGACCTATAGATAAATCCGAGAGTAGCAAACTAATAAACCACAACAGCGGTACGGAAGACTCGAGCACCTCCAGTCTGCCAGGACTATACAAGCTCTGTGAATGAGAGCGTAAGAACAAGAGTACAATTACAGATGCATCAATCAATCTCACAGAGAAGCGAAATCATAGAACATATTGTCGCTGCTCAAACACAAACACAATTTTCCAAAATTCTCACACAGTGTAAACAGCAGCTCCGCTGTTCAAATGATGCATAAACGTTAAAACCAACAAAAACGGAGATGTGTGTTTTTCCCAGGACAGCAGCCTGTTTGTTTTTATAATTTTGGCTTTTCGTAACAGGCCTAGTGTGTTTACCCCTACAGAGAACTCGGCTGCTTTCCACTGCAGCAGAGCGCGACCTGGGCTGAGCGAAACATTTGTAGAATTTCAGCCTCTATTAGCCTCGATGGCCCCTGGATAAGCCATGGTAAACAGATAAGACTATCTGGTTCATTTGGCCCCAGGTAGCAGATCATGGTCTCCGATTTGACCACAAAGGCTGTTAGGCCCCACAGAGGGAAGGCTCTCTCCTCAGCGTTAAAGCCATTGGCAGGAGGAGGGAACAAGAGAGAGAGAGAGAGAGAGAGAGGCTTTGGTTGCCATTACTGGTGAAGTAATCTCTCTCTGCATGAAAGCACCCAACTGGACGTGATTAAAAGCGTTCCACTGGAGAGTCAGGCTGCTCTGCCATTGGACGACGGAAGCAGGCGCACGCCATTCTCACACTCGCCGCCGTCGCTGTGGCGGCAGCCCCAGTGACTCCTCTGTGCTTTCCCTCTTAAGACACAAAACACTTCGTTCTCGTTTGCAGCTGTTTTATTTTTTTTTTTTTTTCGGGATTTTTTGACCCTTTAAATTCTAAAGACCGATTGACCCTGACTTTTTTTCACTCTCAAAACTGAGTATGTTCATTTAAAGCATGTTATTAGCATAGCGTGTTCATTTCTCGGGGTTACTGGGAAATTCATGACAGGTTATGGATCATTCATAATAGTTACTGGATATTATGCCTTCTGATTAATAAGTGAATAGTAAACCTGAGGTTAAAGGAGATGGTGTGTCTGTATACTTAATCAGAAGTTTTTGAGAAGTTAACATATTAAAAAAAAATAACCAGCAATATATTCAGCAAACCACCAGCACATTTGTAATCTACTACGTATAATAATGCACACCATAAATAGTTTTATAGTAATTTTATTGGTCATTGAATAACTGCAGCCATTGAATATAAATAACTAGGTTTTAAGGAGTTAATGATTGTTTTAACTATCAGCCTTTTTTGCATTTCTTTCTGCAGGAAGCCTCAGCATGAGCAGAGAAAGGAGCAGGAGCCCAAAAGGCCTCACATTAAGAAGCCACTCAATGCCTTCATGCTCTATATGAAGGAGATGAGAGCCAACGTGGTGGCAGAGTGCACGCTGAAGGAGAGTGCCGCCATCAACCAGATCCTGGGCCGGAGGGTACGTATCGAGCCTGCTCTTTTATGCCGCTGGACCCTCTGCTCAGTTTAACCAAATTGCTCTGTGAACTTATTATTCAGCAACTTCCGTGAATTACGATGGCGATAAATAAGCTTTCACAGGCCACGTAAAAAATTCTCCACTTGCTCTGTTGCTGTTATCCAGAACAACTTATGAAACGTTGAAGACAATGAGAAAGAAATAATTGGCCAGGATATGTGGCATACAATGTAAGCTAAAAGGAAAGAGCTTTATTGTAGACATCAATACACAGTATACAGTTGTAGACTATGAGGATGTATGATGATCCCGAATTGGGAATGCATTTGAAACACCAATACCAAGTACAAAACTCTGTGCCTTAGAGCTGAACCAAGCACTCCTGGTACGTAATGCCTCAGATATATAGTGCACTGTAGTTACTACATAGTAATGTATTGTAGTTGCTGGATAATAAGTCTTACTAACCATGTAATTACAGTGACTTGCAAACGAGTATGGATTGAAGTTACCCTAGGTATCATTTAAGTCCGTGGTCACTAACCCGCTTCCTGAAGAGCTCACTTCCAGCATGGATTGATTGAACAGACCGTACCCTGGTTATAAGTCCCCATAAGCAGTTGGAACAAGTGTTCCATGTTTGGGGTCTGCAGGATGGTAGATCTCCAGGGGCTACTACACAAAGCAAGTTTTCTCAGTCAAGCCTGTCCAGTAGGAAAGAGCTAACACGCCTAATGAAGAATCCTCAACCTTAAGCTTAAGTTTTCTGGCTAACTTAGAAAACCTGCTTTCAGAAATAGGCTCCAGGCGCAGGGTTGGTGACCACCGGTCTAAAGAATGAGGTGTTCAGGCTGCAATCGAAGGATCATGAGGACTAGAGAGGGGGTTGGCGAAGCTTATTCTACCACTGAGTGCCAAATACGCTGAAGCAGTGAGACCTTACCTTACAAGCAATTTGGTCCTTTTAGAAGAAAAGGCCGGCCGAGTGGTGCCGACATTTGCCAAGAAGTGTTCCTCTTTTTGGAAAAAGAGGAACCGCTGAGCATGTTTAATGCCTTAACCGAAAGCCTGAGTGGTTTGAGGCAGCCAGCCACAGCAAAGCAGCATTCTGCGGCTGTGTGGGGTAATTGCCCGCTGACATAGTTTGAAGTAAAGCGCCGCTAAATTGGAACCAGTGTTTTGATATGAAATCAAAGTTCCCCCTCTTTTTTTCTACTCAGTGTGCAAGTTAATCTCTTCATCGTGTTTCCCCCTCTCCCTGTTTTCCCCTCTCTTTCTCTCTCTCTCGCTTTCCTCTCTCGCTCTCCTTCTCGACCCCCCTTCCTCCAATACAAATCATTTGCTCCAAATCCTTTTTAACTTCCAAAACACTAGCATGCGTCTCTTTGCTGGGAACTTGAAAGTACAGAAGAGTAATTGACTGACTGCATTTTCTTTTCTTTTTTCCCCCCTAATCTCTCTTTTGCGCTGAACAGTGGCATGCTTTATCTCGGGAAGAGCAAGCTAAGTATTATGAATTAGCCCGAAAGGAACGGCAGCTCCACATGCAGTTATACCCAGGCTGGTCTGCCAGAGACAATTATGTAAGTATCTCTACAGACGCATTGGCAGATGAGATGTGTGTATGTGTGTATGTGTGTATGTGTGTATGTGTGTATGTGTGTGTGTGTGTGTGTGTGTGTGTGCGTGTGCGTGTGTGTGCTTTTCAACACTCTGACCTCTTAGTTTTCCTCTGTCACTGTAATAGCAGATGGAGATGTCACAGACAATTACAGCCATGATTTCTTTGAGAGAGACCGTGTGTGTGTGTGTGTGTGTGTGTGTGTGTGTGTGTGTGTGTGTGTGTGTGTGTGTGTGTGTGTGTGTGTGTGTGTGTGTGTGTGTGTGTGTGTGTGTGTGTGTGTGTGTGGATGCATGTGTGCGGATGTATGTGTACATAGGAGTACACTGTAAACTACCTGCACATCAAACATCACAACCAAACAATACTGGAAAAACATTGTTTAAAATCTGCTCCACGTCTCGGTTACTGAACTGGTTCTTTACAATCATCCAACTTCCATGGCATTGCTCTAAAGAGCCCGTTGTAGTGTCCTTAACCGATTGAGCTTCAGTTTGTCCCATAGAACTGTCTGTTCTCTGTCAGTCACAAATGGTTTCTCAGTGCCATAACTGTATTTGTGGGTGTGCAGAAAAATGCTAATAGTAATTTTATCTCCTTGTTATGATGTCAGCACTCATCATAACTCAAGATGTTCAGGCGATTCAGAGATCTAATATGGACCTGTATTGGGAGTGTAATGGTGCATTTGACAAACTGCAGCAAGGTTCTCAGTTTAGCAGTCACACTTATTAATACTCACTTGTTTTATTAATACATTAATTGAACAAGTGAACGCACAATGAGGTCCCACCTTGACTACTGAAACTGTAGCTATGTCTTGCGCTGAATAGCTTCTTTTGCCATTATACGCATATTGAAAATTGTATGGAATCAAGACCCTACCATATCTAACTGTATCATCCGAATAATCATCAAGTCTGCATTAGTCATTTGCTGTTCCTACTCTTTTTTTTTTGAATATCCAACATTATGCACATTGTAGCAAGGTGTCCTTAAATGTTTGATGGGCAGTGTACGTATGTATGAATGAATGAATGAATGAATGAATGAATGTACATTTGTATGTGTGTCTCTTTTGAATGTGAGTCTGCCTGCCCGTGTCAAGAGTGTGGCTCCAGCACTCACAGTCACTCCACCACTGAGGCGTTTTGCGCTGTTTGTCTGGCTCCCCTCGGACACGGCCGGCATGGCTCTCTCGCTGCGGCCCTTCGCAGCACTGAGGGCTCCTCAGAGGCCAAACCACAAGAACGTAACCAATACGGTCCCTATGTTTCTCTCAAACGGCTATTTTGGTGCCTGTTCTGAAAGTCTCGTATGTAAACGGTATAAACAGCTTCCCGAAAGCTACAGTAAAGTAAAGGCAGGCCATAATGAAACGTGCAAAGTGCTAAACTGAGCTATAGCTATAAACCTTTACTTAAATAGGACAAACCTCACCGTGCAAGGTTCTATTCCTGTAACATTCCGATTCGGGGAAAATATGAAGATGGAAGTGAACGCTGCAACCAGGCACTGGCTGGGAAGCCAATGGGGGCAAAAGGGGGCTCAGAAACACTTCAAAGAAGGATGAACTTTCCACTCGGCTGGTTCCATTAGCAGTGGGCATACAGCTGTATTTAACAGTGTTAAGCGCTGTGAGCACATCCCTGCTCTGTCACACACACGCACACACACTCCCTTCACTGCTCTGGGCTTCATGGCTCTGTCAGCCGCGGCTAGAATACACAGATTAGCTGCTGAATAAGTGGATTATCAGACTTTTACAGCAGGCAACCAAAGCGCGCCTCATATTGGACTGCAAAATGACGGCACAGAGCTATCTATACCTATAGTCACCCTGCTAGGGGATTTAGGGGTAAGCTACAAATCCTCAACCAATCCAGACTTCTGGCTCGAGAGCCAGTGTTCATGTAAATTAGAGTAGGCCAGATATTTCCTGCGCGTGTGTAACTTTTTTGATTGATCATTAGTCCCAAATCTCGAGTGGAAGGCTTAGTGATGAGTGTTTGAATTGAATTTGTGGCTTTCCGTCAGTGGTGCAACTACCAGCAGTGCAGGCAGGGCAGGTCGACCTGTTCATACTCCGTCCGGGAATGCAGTCTTTCATAGCAGCTGTGGCAAAGTTGGGCGAGCTTTACAGGACACTGACATTCAGCACAGGGTTGGGGTTTACATGGACCCCAACAAGTTCCCAGTTTAAGAAGCTACACTATCACAAAAGGTTCCAAAATGATTATCGGCTCAGCTGGTGGGTGGGTCTAGAACCTTGGGTACATTAGGTAGAGGATCCTTAAACTCATTTGCGAAATTGATCCAGTAAAGAACCATCATTTGAAAGACGGTTTGTTTTATGAATCAGGGTCCAACAAAGATTTAGTCTTGGGGGTTCTAGCAACCATGTAACTGGTTTTAAAGAACCAAAAAATAGGGTCCTCCATAGCATCCCTCCACAGAAGCTTTATAAGCGTGTGCTGAGACGGACAACAATGATGCCGACGACGATGTGGCTAATTAGGCCTAGTTCATTTGGAAATGAGAAAATTAGCTACAATGCTAATCCGTTTTTTATTACACAACAACAAAACCACACCTGCTCAATCTTAAGAGTTTTGAAACTATTGTGAAGCATATTACAGCTTTTTTAAAGCTCTCTTTTAAAACTTTTTTCTTGATTGAAATTTTGCTAATTCTCTTCAAAGCTTGTCCAACCTAGCAACAGTTGCTGCAAACTAGCGCACGGCTGAGGTTACTGGATCACTTGTATTGCTATTTCTATAGTGTAACATCTGTGACACTCAATCAAAAACTCCTATAACTATAAATCCTTTTTATGGATTGTAATTTGTAAAACTAGATTGGAAAAGGTTGAATAAGTAGGTAGGAGGTCTTTAGGGGCCCCCCAAACAGTCCATATTTCTGTGTTTGGAATCCACAGGATCTGAGAATGAGACTATCTGGGGGCCTCTTAAGACCAGTTTGAGAATTCTTCTATAGCGTCACTCCAAATAAGCCTTGTAAGAGTGCACCGAGGCGTACTATGTTGTTGTATCTAACTAAAACTAGTTAATTTAGAAACATCATATTTGCTGTGGTGCTTAAAAATCTGAGTGTGGCCTTTGATACACCTATAAAAGAAAAATAATTTAAAATAAATTTTTTGCTTGGTTTATTTAGCTTTTAATTAAATTTAATAAAATTCTGCATCTGCTCTGTAAAGCCTGTCCAACCAAGCAACAGGTGTTGCAAAAGAACACATTTGTGGGCAGAGCACGGATAGGGTAATTGGACCCCTAATATTGCTGCTTCGTTTGTGACTTATCCAGATCATCAAAAAGGTATTACTGATCGACTGACTTCCTACTGTAGTCAGTCCCAGTTACACATTGGTCTCTTTAGATTTAGGAGCTGAATTGGATAGGGTAAAATAGGTAAAAGGGCATCTTCAGTGTTGCGACTGGCCAGAACAGTGATTGCCAGGGCTTTGGCCGGCAGTGTCCAGTAGGGGATGAGCGAATATGGCAAAAGGCAGATGGTTTAGAGTGGTCTAGTGGCCGTGAGTGCTGGAGCCACACTTTAAAAGTTCTCCCGGATATTTTCTAGGGAAAGAAGAAGAAGAGGAAGAGGGAAAAGCTCCAGGAGTCTGCCTCAGGTAAGAGCCGTCCATAAGCCTCGCTGCTTTCTTTTCTCTTTCACTCCTGTGCGTTTGGCTCCTTTCTCTTTTTTTCCTTTCTTTGACTGGATGAACTGCACAGCTGCTTTCACGTCTTGTTCTGGTTGCTGACTATGCTGGTCATTTTCCAGTGCCCACGCCACTGCTGCATGTTCTGTACACAACTGCGATATGAACAGGTGTTATACGAGTCTTTTATGACTTGAGTGGATTTTAAGGGAGCACTCCACGTTTAAAACACTCAGCATTTTAAGTAGCCTGCTTGGCCTGTTCTTGTACAGCCAGACAATTACAGCTCCCATAAAGAACCACCAGTGTGGGCTGTTGGGTCCTGTGGTGTAGTTGTACTGCAGCAGCACAGACTTTCAGAGCAGTCACTTCATCCATCATCCCTCCATCACTTCCTCTGTGAGATTCACAGTCTTTGGGATTAGTCTGTCCATTCTTTGATAAAACTCCGCTCCCTCAGGCTTCCTACCTCCCCCTCTCTCTCTCTCTCCCTCTCTTTTTTTTGTGCCCTGTCTCTTTGGCTTCTTCTAAGAAAGGCCCTCTATTATTCAGTATCCTGTATTTGCACTGTTTACCGTACTGTGTTTGTGTATAAGCCAACATGTCTCTTACTGTTAATAATATAGAAAGGCCTGTATGTGGTTTTAGACTTGTGCAATGTACCGCTCATCACTTGATGACCTTAATATCGATGTGTTGAATTGACTGTAAGGCCACATATTGGCGTTAGAAGTTTAGTGAAGTGAAGTATGTTAGGAAGACCCCATCCCCCTTTGTTAAAAGCTGCCCATTTTCTGCAGGTACAGGCCAGAGAATGAAAACGGCGTACATCTGAGCAATGGTAAGGCCCTGCCTATCCCTGTCCAGTCTAAAGGACTTTTTTTTTGTTTTTCTTTCTTATTTTTTCCCCTTATTTTGCTGTATTCAAATGTATTCCTGTGCTTTCAAGACAATATGACATCTAAATACAGACTAATCCTAAAGGTATCATCCTGAACTCACCAGAGGGCTACGTTTGCCGTATGTTCCACTCATGTTCTGCCAGTACTTCTGCCATTCCTGTTTTTTTTTTATCTTCAGTCATTTTCATTTATCTGTAGTAATTTATTGTCCAGCCATTAGTCAATTGGTCAGTGCGTCACCTCTTTCTATTCTGTCTCACCGGTGGAGGAAGATGATGTGGTACTGCATGACCCGTTATGTACCTTTCTGCTGTTATGCCCATCTGACGCCTGGGAAGTTATTTCTCAAAGTTGTTTTAGTTTCCCGCCTGTTTCAAAGACAGAAGTAGAAAATTGCTGGCATCAACGAAGATTATAACCTGTCCAGCCATCCTGCGTTTGTGTTTAAGTAGGAAATGGTTAGCATTTGAATTTGGTGGTTAATGTTAAGTGTGTATTCTTGTGTTGTAGAAGGAAAAGCATCTTTGTTACATATTTAGTCTTTCTTAATAAGCTATTTTATTTTCATTTGTATTTTAAAAACTAAAGAACCTACAGAATAAATGTCAGAAGTGGAGATATGAATTACAGATATGAATAGAAACATAAGTAGTACCTGTCTAATTGGAAGGGTTTAGCCTGAACTCATTGTCCAGTAAAAAGGGAGGTAAAGAAGTATTCCTATTGGACAGTCCTCATTTTGTCTCCCTAAACCAAGAACATCTGCTTGGTGAAACTCCACCAAAGGATCTAGATCTACTGTATATCCACGGTGAGCTTGGCAGTGACCTCTATGAATGCAAATGTGGCCACAACAACATTCTACATTTCAGGAGTGGTAAGGTAGTGTAGGCTTCTTTTTCAGGGTATCTCTTTTTGGCATGGACCTACAGCACACATTGCTGGGACCTGGCCCCATAGCCGAGCTGTGTTAAGAGAGTATGTTGTGATTGGGCTGGTTTTAAAAGAGCAAGGCCAGATGTAAGCCCTCTCCTACCATTTACCCATATGGCCCCCATGTGCAATCGGACCGACACCATGAATGAATAGCGGCCTTGCCAGCAGTTTCTGCTTGCACTTGGCTTTTCGCACCATAGCGGTGAAACTATCCACCACATGGCTTTAAAAAAAAATCCTCCATAAACAAGGAAGAGCTTCCTCTTCATTAAGTAATAGTCCATAGAAGCAAACCCAACAGCTGCCAGTATGAAGCGAGAGGGCTCCTGTCTTCCCAATTTCCTTCTCCCCCCCCATCCCTGTTTAAAGAGCCACTGCATCCTGTTATTCCGCTTCCTCTTTCTGCAGCGAAAAGCCACGCAGATGTGACAAATCTGCTCGACGGACGAGACGAAAGCAACCAGACAAAGGTTTTATGGTCGATCGATTCGCGACCCCGTGGCTCTCTCCGAACCCAAATTGGAGCGCTTTTCTCCTCGTCTTTTCTTCTTCCGCAGGCAGCGCAGGCTCGGGGGCCGCTGGCGAGAAAAGCAGTCTATCTCTGATCCAATAATTAGCAGTGCAGAGCAGACGGGGGATGGACACCCTTGCTGATTCATTGTGACAGCCTTAAACTAATATGCATAATACCAAGAATACTGCTGCTACCCTGAAAGCCCTCAATTTATGCAGATCCCAAGAGCTGGATTGAGGTTAGCTCAGCGTAGACTCCAGAAAACATCTTTTAAATGAACTTATTTGTCTATTTCTGTTATCCGCCTTCGAGCTCTCGGAGGAACGGAACATGGCTGTTTATAATAGCGTGCATCAATTTACATTTAACGTAAACTTCCTTGTTTTTTCGGTCGAGTTTTGTTTTTCCATGGATAGCAAATTCATGGCTTTTGTTTATTAAGGAAACATTGGGGCTATTGTTTTTGGAGCTAAGGTCGGAGGTATCGCAGATAATGTTTTTGCATGACCCTTTTGAAGTCGAATAGGGTCCCTTTTTTTCCCTCCTCTTTGGCACCTGAGACTCCTCGAGTTTCCTTTTTCCTCCATTTCTTCTCCTTTTTTCAGGCCCTCCTTTTCTGTACAATGTCACATTAGATTGATCAGTAATATTGGAATTCTGTTTCTTCGTACTTCCCGTCTCTCTTTATCTTGCCCGGGTTTTTGCCCATGTGCTCATTTTTTGTGTTCCTTGGAGGCTTTTGTGGGTCTTAGCCCTCTGATTTGAAGGCTTTGAGATTATCATCAGAGTGGGGAGGCACATATGCCTTCCAGGCTCCTACCTTTTGCCACTGTGGGTTTGCTGCAGGCCGGAGGAAAGCTGTGTAACAATATAGCGGGCTGTTATACTGGGCCTGTGTTTAAAGCACGAGTCCTCAGCCTGACTCCTCAAAGCCGTGCTCCTTTTCAGGTCCTCTGGAGTATGAATATTTGTTGCAATGCTGGGATAGTAGAGATTCAGGGACACGACTAGATAAAATTTGATGTAAAAAATAAATTAATTAATGAAAAAAATAATAATCCATATTTTTATAGCACTTTTTATTTGGTTATAAAATCGTAAAATGCTTTACACTGGAAGATAAAATGTCAATAAGTACCATGTATATTAAACAATGGCCCAAATACAAACAGTGTGTTAATACAACGCATGTAGTCATTTTGATGGTTTACGGTTCTTTACATAGAGGGTGATTTGGCTTTGTTGCTCGTTGCATAGACAGTACTTTGTATAATGCTGGCACCAAGATAAAAGCAGGTGAGAGGAAAGAGCAGAAAGGATCATCCTTCAGTTAGCCCATTTCCGATCATACAGTGTGATGGTGAATAGTTGGGACAGTGTAGTGGTTATCACCAATGGCTTCTACATGGCTACTGGGGTCTGATTCCCTGCTCAGGCAAGAAAACTGTGCTGTAAGCCTTTGGGTAATATCTGTCCCACCTGTAACCTGATTGAACTGTAAATCTCTTTGATCAGAACGTCTGCCAAAGCAGACATGCATGTAAATGCAGGAGGTGATTTAATAGTGGACAGGTTTTTTTTAAAGGGGAGGGGGCATGGCTGCTGAGGGACTTGGTGCGCATGCTGGAGGCTGTGTGGGGGCAGTGTGGGAAAGCAGTGGAGGTAGGGGTATTCCGGAGGACACTGTTCAGTCTGAGGAATGAAAAGAAGAGCTGTTCCAGTCGGAGCGTCAGCCGCACTCTCGCTGGCCTGACCACGGCCTCTGATGTGTGAGGGCAGGAGTCAGCTGTCAGCCTTTGATGAGGACGAAAAAGAGCGCCCAAAAATTGAAAATCTCTGATGAGAGAGAGAGAGAGAGAGAGGCATAGAGTGTGTTTCTCTCTCCACTGAGTGAAGCTGCAAGCTTCTCTTTCACACTGCTGCAATTAGGCAGGGCTTAACCTCAGCTCTGCTGCAAAACCCTTCCTGTTTTCTACTTCGTTGTTGAAATCACACTCTGTGCCCGTCCGATGCTTGGGTGTAATACGACAGGCAAGGCTTTTTAACTGCTGTTCATTTTTACTAGCTGTTCAAAAAGAGCAGTCATCTACTTGACAAGTTGTCATTTGCCAGAGTTGTGCTCCAATACGTCCGTGAATGGTGCTTTATTAGTATCTTGCTGCTAGTGACTTGTGGTGGACTCTGATTGGCACAGCATAAGCGTTTTTGTTGGTGATGAACATAGTCTTACCATTTTCTGTACGCACCTCTTTCAGAACTACTTTACAGACCCTCCTCTGACCACCATACTTTGCCAGTACATTTGGGCAGTGTCTCTGCCCACTAATTGGCACTGTTGGCAGCTGGTGACTAGTCCAGGTAAGTTCCATCTCTACTGACAGATAAGATTGCATAGACTAGTCATCAGCTTGTTTAAGATGGAACTCCCTGCAACCATGACCATGTTGAACGCTGTAGCCTGGGTCTTAATGTACCCATTAATCTTTACAGGGCAGAAGTGCTGATTTAGGACATGCCGCTGTCGGTTAAGTATACGGGCTTTGCTCTCAGACTAGGCTGAATGAGCTGTTTTCATGTACCTGAGACTGTACCTGCACAGAGAGAGAAGCTGTAGGATCAGCTAACGTTACTGCAGGCATGAACACAAACCTTATTCATTCATACCAACAGGCTCAGTGCCAAAACGCAGCCTCTGCGGCACTGGATGAGTGACTGAAGGGTGATGGGCGGGGGGGGGGGCTTGTTTCTGTACTGGCTCTCCTACGATGTATTCCTCTTAAGCATGTACATTATCGCCCATGGTTTTATAATGTACAGTGCTAGAGCAACTGCTTGTAGCTCTAAACAAGAGGTTTGGAGTTATTGATGGTGATTTTGATATCTGGATAGAAGACCACCTCTGCAGTGGCACCCAACCTAGCAGTTCCTCCATAAGCACACTTGTTGGTTACGTGTTCTGACAGTTGTATTCGGAGGTGGTTAAGCTAGAATGGAAACAGAGCTGAGAGCATAATCTATTGTACATAATGTCCAAAAGTATACAGACACTCTATTAATTATTTATTAGTAGAATTTATTAATTAGTAGAATGTAATCTCCATAGAGAAGCATTGCCATTAGAATAGGACACGCTGGAGCAGCCACATGTGAGCCTAAAGCCCACCCAACACCCTACGTTGCCTCACGCAGTGGCATGTAGCAGAGCGGTGTTGTAGAATGTCGGCAGGAAGAGCGTTTTTTCAGCTTGGTCAGATAACCTGAATGAAGTATGGCATTAACATATCATGCTTGGTATGACTTTACTGCCTCATCTTAAACTGGCAGACTAACACGACTTTTGAACTGCACACACTCCACACTCCAAGGAATTGAACTGTACTTGGAGTTCACATTTTTGGACGCTGCACAATACAATGCCTCTGGAGTGTGGTGCCCTTAAGCTCACCATTCTCTGTGCCAAGTGTTTCCTAGAAGTATGCGTTGGGCAGTGGAGCTGTAGAACTGCGTTCTCTGGGGTCCAGAAGTTCATCCTTCTGCAGCACTTGACCTTGCTAAGGCTGTGTTCAGACTGCTGGCAATTCGGGATAGTTTATCAGATCAGATCTTTTTGAGATGACTGTCCACACTGTTACAGTGGGGTGCGAAAGTTTGGGCAGCCTTGTTAATTTTCCTGATTTACCTTTATAAAGCATTGATTGTTTGGATAAAAAAATTCCATTAAATATATCATATAGGGGACAAACACAGTGATATTTGAGAAGTGAAATGAAGTTTATATGAATTACAGAAAGTGTGCAGTAATTGTCTAAACAAAAGTAGGCAGGTGCATAAATTTGGGCACCAAAAAAAAAAAAACCTTCAGTAGATCCTCCTTTCGCAGAAATAACAGCCTCTAAACGCTTCCTATAGCTTCTAATGAGAGTCTGGATTGTAGCTGAAGGTATTTTAGACCATTCTTCTTTACAAAACATCTCTAGTTCATTCAGGTTTGATGGTTTCCCCCCCCCCCGCATGGACAGCTCTCTTTAAGTGACACCACAGATTTTCAGTAATATTCAGGTCTGGGGACTGAGATGGCCATTCCAGAACATTGTACTTGTTCCTCTGCATGAATGCATTAGTAGATTTTGAGCAGTTTTTAGGGTCGTTGTCTTGTTGGAAGATCCAGCCCCGGCGCAGCTTCAGCTTTGTCACTGATTCCTGGACATTGGTCTGCAGAATCTGCTGATATTGATTGGAATCCATGCGTCCAATAATTAGTTCTAAAGGTTTTGAAATCAATAAAATGACAACAGTGCCCAAATGTATGCACCTGCCTACTTTTGTTTAACCAATTATTGCACACTTTCTGTAAATCATATAAATTTCATTTCACTTCTCAAATATCACTGTGTTTGTCCCCTATATGATATATTTAACTGAATTTTTTTTATCCAAACAATCAATGCTTTATAAAGGTAAATCAGGAAAATTAACAACGCTGCCCAAACTTTCGTACCCCACTGTTTGTGCATGTGATTTGTATGTTCAGATTTTACCACCCTAACTGCAGGGGGTGCTGTGTAAACGATGCTGGTGTCTATGTAGCAAATCTCAGCACTTCTGTCACAATGTTGTTGATGTTGACGTTTGGGGTAGCCAAAGCATCCAAACTGGGATGTATCTTTAAAAATCGGATTGGAATTGCATTTCAAAGCACCTCCAACCTGGTTATGCCAAAAATCTGATTTCAGAGGAAACGCTGGATGAGAAGATGTCTACAAAGTTTTGGGCGTCTATACAGTGTTGGTGTTATTGCTAGTTCCCTGGAACTTAACACTCACTGTGCAGATAAACGCTATGGCAGGTGGCCTTTGCACCGTAGCTGCAGTAGATGTAATGCAGTGTTTGGTGTATGAGTATGATGATTGAGAATGCGAATGGCCTCCACCTCTGCTTATTGTTTAAGGTGGAGCTGCTGCTGTTACTGTTGAGTCACACACAGGTCCATTGTCCAGACTTTAGCCAGCTGTTGGAGCAGCATGGAGGTCGAGAAGCTCCTGCGTGTTGTGATGTCTTCTCCATTTCCTTCTCTCTCGCTCTCTCTCTCTCTCTCTCTCTCTCTCTTTTCACTTGCACAGTTCAGCCACAGAGTTCCTCTCCCCGGGAGTAAATCTGGCTCCTATTGTGAATGCAGGCGGATTCCCCTCTTCCCTGAGCCTGGCCCCCTCCTTCTTTTCCTCCCCCTCTTCCACCTCCTCTCACCCTCCACCCCACCCTCTGAGTGGTGGCGGAGGCCCTTTGAAGCGGCCGCCGGTAGAGGAGTGCAGTCATTGTGCTTTGCTTTGATAGTGCCGCCGCTGGCCCGCAGCACGTCGGCCCCAAGCCCCCACACTGCTGCTGCTGCAGCCCCCAGCCGCCAAGCTTCAGATGTGGGCAGCCCCCACCAAGCCCCCACCCAACCCACAGCCCATAGACCCCCATCTGTCCCCCCCACCGCACACACATACACATAAACACACACACACACAGCCACATGCCTGAGGTTTGCGAAGCCTGTCGCCTCCATTCAAGGTCTACCTCTATCCACATACCCCACCCTACACGTTTCCCTCCCTCTGTCTTTACTTCTTTTTCTTCTCTGCTCTCCACTTCTGTTTTTTGGGGTTCGCTCTAACAGTCCTCCCTTTAGCAAACGTGACTGAAAGTCTAAGGTGGGGAGAGAATGAGTGAGGGAGAAGAGGAGAGAGGAAAGGTGCGAGTAAAGAGGGTCGCACTTCAAGATGGTTGCTCAGAGGTTCCTTAGTAAAGAAAATGGTTCTATATAGAACCATGAACACTCCGTGAACCCTTTGCACGATGATGGCGTTCTTCACATTGATGGAACAAACTCTGCAGTTTGTTCTATACATAGCCATTTTGGAAAAGGTTCTATATAGCACCAAACCGGGTTCTGTTGTAAAGCTTGTGAGAATATAATAACCCTTTTTGGACCCATGTAGAACCCTTTATAGAACCATCTAATCATGTTTTCCACCAGGAACTGCTCAAGGTACTTTTGAGTGTTTATGGTTCTATGTAGAACCATTTTCTTTACTAAGGAATCTAAAGAACCGTCAATTTTAAATGTGGAGAGCAAGTAAACCAGAAAGTGAGGTGAAGACGAGTGAGCAATGGGAAGCGGTAAGACATGCCGAGAGTGTAGAAAGGAAAGGGAAAAGGGAAGGATGGATAGAAAGAAAGGAAAAGGATAAGGGGGGGGGTGGGGGGGGGGGGGGGGGGGGGGGGGGGGGGGGAGGAGGGGGGGGGGGGGGGGGGGGGGCCAGGGGGGGGGGGGGGGGGGGGGGGGGGGGGGGGAGGGCCAAATTGCACAGGGGCTTTAATGGTAGCGTCTCAGGACCAGAGGAACTGCTGACAGAACCAAGCACTTCATGTTAGACATCTTTTTTTTTTTTTTCCAGGTGTTGTTTTATTGCTAGGCCCCAGTGTTTTTAGCGGCTTCCCCTGAGCGCCGGACTGTGCATAGCGGCTGCTTGACTTTATGGACTTGCCGCTGCCTCGCAGGGCGTTCCCGAACCAACTGCAAAGCACTGCAAGGCCAGGCCACTGGCACCACGTCAGTAGAGAGAAAGAGAGAGAGAGAGAGAGAGAGGGGCTTTCCACTCGGCTGGACTTAACACAACCCAGATTATGCTCTCGCACACACGGTCTCGTGCTTGCAGCACACACTCTTGGTGCTTTATTCAGACAGCTTGGGCCTGCCAGAGTCAGGCTGTGATGTCATTCAGACTTTGATCTTTTTTTTTTTTGTTTTCTTATTTCTCTCTCTCTCTCTCTCTCTCTCTCTCTCATTCTCTGTCTGTCTGTCTCTGTGTTATTGGACTTGTTCCTATAGCAGGAGCAGTGAGTGAGTGTCTGTAGTAGTGCTATAGAGCTGGTTGTGCAGGTACCGCTGTCTCCTGTGGCCTTGGCTCACTTAGAAGAGATGGAGCAGAAAAGATCAACAAATTTGCTGTTTCCCTTTTCTCTCTCTCTCGCTCTGTGCCTTCTCTCTCTCCCGCTCTCTCGCTCTTTGCCTTCTCTCTCTCCCACTCTCTCGTTCTGTGGTTTCTCTCTCCCTCGCCCTCTCTCACTCTGTCTTTTTGCTGTCTCTGCCTCGCTCTTTCCCTTGCTCTCTCGCTCTGTGCTCTCTCTCTGTCTCTCTCTCTCTCTCTCTGTCTCTCTCTCTCTCTGTCTCTCTCTCTCTCTCTCTCTCTCTCTCTCTCTCTCTCTCTCTCTCTCTCTCTCTCTCTCTCTCTCTCTCTCTCTCTCTCTCTCTCTGTCTGTCTCTGTCTCTCTCTCTGTCTCTGTCTCTGTCTCTCTCTCTCTCTCTCTCTCTCTCTCTCTCACTCCATCTGCCCATTCTTTGTCGTTCTGTCTGCCTATTTTATCTTTCTCTCATTTTATCTTTTTTTTCCACCCTCTGCCTCTGTTGCACTCTGTCTTCTGCTTTCTCTGCCTTTCTTCCTTTTCCTGCTTTCTTTCTCACTCTTTCTCTCTTCTCCCTCTGCCTTCTTTCTCTCTCTCACCCAAACACACACACCCATTCTCTCAGCTTGTCTTTGTTGCTCTCTTTTCTGTTCCATCTCTCTCTCTCCCTCTCCCTCACTCTGCCCTCGCTCTGCCTTTTTTCTCTCACCCTCACTCTCTGCCTTCTCACTTTTGCTCTCTGCCTCTCTGAGAGTCTCTCTGCCTTCTTTCTCTCACCCCCTTTCTGATTCTGCGTCCACTTCGTTCTATTTGCCTTCTATTTTCCATTTTCCCTTCTCTCTCTGCCTTCTCTCCATTTCTTTCTTTTACCTTCTCTCAGTCTTTCTGCCTTCTCCCCTCCATATGGAACTCTTTCACTTAGCTTATAGTAATTTTTCCTCCTAAGAAATCCATGCCACCATAATGTGAGAGAGAGAGAGACAGAGGCTGAGGGAGGGAGGTGTGTCGGCGGCCCCAGCTGCGGGCTCTTTGATTTGCCCTGGGAGGTGAACGGGGCGATTGAGGGACGCGAGGCCGTGCCAGTTATCTTAACCTCACACACTTCAAAGAGACTCAACTCGCCGCCAAGGAGAGAGAAGAATGAGTGAGAGTGCGGGAGAGAGAGCGATTGAGGGAATGGCAAGAAAAAAAACGAGAGAGAGAGGGAGAGAAAGGGAAACGGCGTAGAGAGAGAGAGAGAGAGGGAGAGAGAGAGGGAGAGAGAGAGGGAGAGAGAGAGGGAGAGAGAGAGAGAGAGAGACTGACCCTGGTAAACAGAGGAGCGTTTCATTTCCTGCAAGTTTGGCCACGGCATTCCGCAGCTCTAATGGGGAGTAGCTCTTGAATCCTGGCGTTTGTGCGGCCATGTGTGTGTTGTGTGTCGGTGGTCCGTGTGAAGCTCTGGCCCGATCTGTCCTCTTCCCCCAAACATCCCCCTCCCCCTCCCCCTGCCCCGGGCCGGAAGGGCAGGCAGAGCTCTTTTCATGTGCTTGGGGAAGGAAAGAGGGCACGGGCTGCACGGGAGCTTTGAGGTGGTGGGATAAAAAGACGGACAGAGGAGGTAAATAAAAGCACCAGGGAGGCTTTGGTCACTGCCGCCTTTCTCTCTTTTCCTCCCCCCCTCCCTCTCTCTCCCTCTCTCTCTCCCCTGTCTGTCTGTCTGTCTGTCTCTCTTTCTGTCTGTCTCTCTTTCTGTCTGTCTCTCTTTCTGTCTGTCTGTCTGTCTCTCTTTCTGTTTGTCTCGCTCTCGCTCCCTACTGGGGTCAGGTCTCTGGATATCCACACGTGTGCATGTCATCCACATGTGGTAAACCTGTCAGTGGGGATGTGTATGTGAACGTGTGACTTCTCGCTGGACGTGGGCTCGAGGGATCTTCTGTATTGTGTCTCTTTGATCAGGAATTCTATTTGATGCTCTTCTGAAACACGTTCGTAAACTTGTCAATAGCCAAAATGAAGTCTGTAGCATTTAATTCTTTACGACACGTGGGGGCATCTGATCGGTTCTAACATGCTGTGTATGGCCGATTTTGGAATTTGAAGGTTGGGGAACATCAATGAAACCCCTGAATGTTCTTCTCCAGGTTTCCATAAATATATAATGGAAGTATAGATGGGTCAGGGTTATATATAGTATGTAGAGTGGCTGTGCTGTATTGGTTGCAGCGTTGAATGCTCGGGATCAAACAAAACGGTCTTTCATTTAACCTTCTCCGTTGTCCATGCTACTTCACGAGCGGTTGTGCCACTGAAATTATCCAAGATCATGTTAAATAGAACATGGTGTGCGATTCATTTCATATTTTATCATATTAAAAAAAAAAAAGGACAACCTTTATTGACTGGTGATGGTCGTTGTATGGTGAATATGAATCTGTTGACAGTCATTCAGACTCACTGACTTGGTGCAGACAGTTACAAAGGGGACAAAGCAAATATGGCTGTTTTATTTTCTATGGACAAAACCACCAGTGAACACACAATGCTGATGTTATACAATAGCAGTAAATGAAAAATAAACCTTTGTTTCCATTACAGTGCAGCATACACCTCCTCATTAATGGATTTAAAATTGAAACCATCCTGAAACAACACTGATGACCATTTCATGCATGACTTTTTGATTTGTAGCTTATAGAAGCATTAAAATACATGGACACCTCCAGACTGGTAAATAACTCAGCCACTGCCTCATCACACCTGGTATGACTAGCGACATGATGCACACATTTTTACTGAAGTCCTTTTCAAAGCTTTGCTGCATGGCAAAGGAAAAATAGGCTCTGCACATTAACTCATAGGACACGTGCCGACACATGCACACGCAAAATCAACTGAGAAACAACTGCATGGTACTGGTTTTAATATTTGTGAGATATGCCATGCAGTACTGAAATATGATACAAGCACAATGCATTACCACTAGCTCTCTCTATTGGTTAGGAGCTGGCCTGAAGGCCTGCGATGGGGTGCCAAATCCTGGTGCTGGTAACCTACCACTCTGGGCAGTGTGGATCGAACACATCTGGCTCCAATATTCAGATGCTCCTACAGTCCTTCATTACCTAGTGGATCTCCAGAACTGGGATTGAGCATCTCGAGCCTAATGTTTTAGATTAATGTATAATTAGGAACTGACAGTGGGATGGGATGAAATGATCACTGGGATGGCTTTCCTGAGAAAGACCTTGCTGTAGGATGTCGGGTCTAGATATGTCTGGTCTAGCCTTACCATGCTTTAGTCGGTTGTTAGCAGTGATGGTTCTAGAAAACGTTACCAGGGGTGTTTAAGAAGGGAGTTTCGCCAGGGCGGACATACCCACAAAGAGAGGTGGCTGACTGGTGGGACAGGTGGGAGTGGTTGGGAGGGGCATTGACATGGCTGCAATCTTTGGGCACCATCTGAGGTGGTCTCTCAGAGTTCAGAGGATGGTGGTAACTGCACCTTTTGACTTTTGCAGTCTACAGATGTCCATGTCTGATCAAGAACGCAAAGAAACCATTTGTTTGATATGCTGTTAGCTTAGTGCTAACATACTACTAAAATCCCAAGTGTGCTAGAAATGAGCATCATCGAGGTGGTTTCATCCCTGATGTTAGTGTCCCAAACTGAAGTCATGGTGTCTGAACTGAAAGCTGTCATCACGTCATCCGTACTCGTACTGAATTCCGTCAGTTTCATGCGGCGCTGGCTGCTAGTCATTTGTTGCTGCACCCTCAGTGAACTCATCCTTTGTATGTTTGTCCCTAACAGGAGGAAAACGAGCCGCTTTCTCCTCGTGCAAAGCAAAGGCAGCAACTACGGGGCCCCTTCTGGAGATGGAAGCCTGCTAGATTCCATGAACCTTTGACCCCTCCGTGACCTCTTGATCCCCGCCGACCTCTTGGAGGGCTCCAGCTCTCAGCGCGCTCCTCTGCTGTAGAGACACTGAACTGAAAACAGACAATCACTAACTTGCCAACCCGCACTCATACTTACACACATATTCAGCCCCTTAATAAACCAGTACACACACTTACACACTCACACCCACTCACACACACACTCACTCTCACACACACACACACACACACACACACACACACACACACACACACACACACACTCACATACTCACTCACACACACACTCACACTCTCGTTTGGGGTTTTTGTTGAATAATTTTTTAGGTTTTTTTTTTTGGCTTGTTTGGTTCTTCAAATTGCTCCCAAAGTTCAAGTTATTGCACTGATTGTTCCAGTAATTTGTACAACGCACATCACCACGCGCACGCAGAGAGGGAAGAAATAAACCGCACCCCCTTCCACACCTGTCCCTAAGTTATTTTAAGTTATTTGGCACCCCTGTTTTCTGTATGTACAGTCCAGTCAGTTCATTCCAAGCACTGTTTCACCACCCACCCCTACTTATGTAGCAATTCAGGGGTCCAGACACCCTTTCACAAGGGTTTTGCAGCATGGAGGGATCTTGTGTTGGCTTGGAAACACTCTTTCTTTTAAGACATTTTTTTTTGTTGACCAGTTGGTGCAAACAAAAAAGGATCAACGTTCTGAGTTGGCTTTTACTTTGAGTTCAGTTTCATTTTTGAATGCTTTTTTTTTGTATTTTAAATTTGTTTCATCTCTTGGTGTATATTTTAAGTGATTTTCTTTTGTTTTTTATCTTTATTTTTTATATATAAATATATATACTGGTATATATATGAGAATAAGCTTTGAGACAGGAAAGCTGTTTTTTCTTGTTGAAGCTTCTTGCAGAAATGACATTGAAAGGCTTCTTTTGATAACTGTTTGCAACTAACAGTGACCTCCCAGTCTTTGCTCAGATGTAAAATAATGCTCAGTCATGTGTACTTTCTAAAGAAATGTCTGGATATGTCACGTTTCCTTTTTGGTATTTTTGCAGGCAACATTAGGACAGAGGTGTTTAGAGTGGGTACTCAGAGGCCTATATTTTATTGTTCGAAATTGACAAATGAAGCAGATATATATATTTACCCCAGCACTTGCCAGTCTCTTTTATTGCAATGTTCCTCTGTCCTCTCTATCTGGTAGGTAATAGTGTGGTCTTTTGCCATGTTGTTTATTACATGCAAGCATTTCTGTAACATTTTTAATTAATTTTATGTTCTATTTTTAGTATTATCAGATGCATTTTTTTTAAACCGACGAACAAAAAAAAATCATTGTCATATTTTGAATCACTGTCATCTTGGTTTAGCACTTTTGCTTCCAAGTGGTCACATTTGAACTGTGTTTCTACATGGCTTTTTTTTTTTTTTTTTTTTAAGAAAATAAATAGGAATCTTTGACTGATGTTCTTTCTTTAGTACCTTCGTTTATCATGTTCAGGATATGTAAATGCAGCCTTTGCCATGAAGTGGGACAGAAAAAAAAATCATTAGGAACTGGCATGTGTTAGACTACCAAACGTGTGCATCTCTGGAGAGGCTTCAAAAGGCTACAGCAAATGAACCAGGAATTAAAACCAACTAGTTTCCATACCTGAGGCCATCGTCAGTCAGCGTTAAGTGCATGATGCCGAAAAAATTAAACTCCGGAAACATCTTCTGAAATAACGCATCTGTGAATAGCACAGACCAGGGTTGAGCTTAAATATGGCCGCCCCATTTTATTCCTTGATTTCACAGGCTTCATTTCAGGGGTCCTGTCGTCTAATCTGCATGTAGTCTAGCCTGTTATTCATATACTTCATGATGTGCCTGTACTGCTCTGTGTTATTACAGAGCTTGAATATGGCCAAAATAGTGTCGTTGAATTGTGTGTGCTGGAGTTTAAGGTGAAAACTGGCTCTGTAGCGCCATCTTGTGTTGGTATCGTTTTTTCCCACCCCTGTTACATGTATGGAGTGGGAAAGCAGTGGACCGTTCAGGGCGCTTAATGTTGCTGTACATTTTGCTTTATTTGCACATTTGTTTCTCCCACGGTGCACACTGGTTTGCAACAGCCTCCGGTTACATTCATATTCTATCTTCTGCCTTGAAGTTATTTTTGTATCAGGCTTGTTTGTTTGCTCTGATACGGAATTGAATGCCCGTGCAGAGAGAGGACGCTTCCTGGAACTGAAATAAAAGCGCCAATGGGAAGTCTCGCCAGATGATGAAGCTTTGGAGTCAGGAAGTCGGTCAAATAAGACAGGAAAATGAAAAATCTAAATTTTTGTTTGAAATTTAAGGTGGCCATGGCCCCATAAACCAATTTCCGACCGCTGTAATGGTCTGTAGATGGATCAAGTCCAGATCTACGAATGTTTCCAGAATTGTTTGCTGATCAGTGCTGCAGCCATTGTTGATTAAGTATTACTCCCAGCATTGTTGATATCGACAGCAGCATATTAACCCTTATTCTTCAGAGTTGCCTGCAGTCATAAGGAATACACACTTATTAAAATTTTATTATTTTACTATTTCGTCTCCAGCCTGGTAGAGATATGTATCAATTTGAGTGTGATATTTAAAAAAACACTGGAAAACAAATATATACCTCAAACCCTGTTGCTACCTATACTAATAATATGAATAAAACTAGGAAATAATAATTCATTGTTGTATACTAAGCCTGCCCAAAACTTAAAACAGTGAGTGCAGTATCATCTCAAAGAAGTAAAAACATTAATAGCAATGCAAAATCATTACTGCTACCATACGCCCTACGTAGGGGTGACCACGTCCAGTCGGCTACTTGTAAACTCAATCTAAGGAGCCTGATGTGACTGCCAGTCTCACCATCAAATCATCGCACCATGTGGTTATGAAACAAGGATCATTCCATTCTGGGGTTGCTGAGTGGGGTGCCTGATTTTAGCTAGAATGGCTCGGCTTCTCCTGATAAATCATCATATGTTGCATTTTTTGGTACAAAAATCTGCCTATTAATAATACTGTTAATAAAACATTGAAAATAGCCCACGTGCTTTTGATCAGTCCGGTTCACACATCGCCTGCTGTGCACGGCCCTACGGCTCGCACACATGCTGACTGGTTACACATTATAAACAGAAACAGTACACAAACAGAATAGCCTGTTAAAGCAGCCGGTTTTGCTTAGTAAGAATATCTTTTATTAAAGAACACCACCTTGACAACAACGGTCATAGATCACATTCTAATTTTTTCAAATTTTGGTTCACGTTTAGGGCCAGTTGCTGTTCAGCTTTAGTTTATGTGATGGTGTGACGATGGTATGCATGTTCTATTATACAGCTGGAAAGGGAGGGTTGAGGGTGGAGTATTTAGTTGGCTGCAATCTGCAACGTTACCACTAGGTGCCACTAAATCTTACACACTGCTCCTTTAAACATGCTAAAGACGATACGTTGTGGACTTTGTGGCATGTTTTTATTAAATGCAGTATTACGTAATTAAACATAATTTACCACACTTAACTAGAGGGAGCGGGCAGCGTTGCAATCTTAAGTTTAGAATGCATTGTTCCAAGAACCTGGCCTGTGTTTAGGCTATCCTTATTTCTTGGCTCGGGATGGAAACTAGAATGACACATCATTTCAGCATCCCACCATTCATTCTCCCACATCCCTTTACAGCTCCTTGCAGGTGTGGAACATGGTGCCCAACCCAGTTGATTGCCAGGTTGTGGAGTTTGCTGGCTGATGCTGAAGCGACAATACAGCAGCTTCAGTTGATTTGTAGCTCTGCAGGTGAGGAAGCATTAAGGGTTGCCAGTGGAGAAGATGTCCTGGGTCATGGAGCAGTGCTCCACCGAGCGAGTGGCTCCTTGGTTTTAGTAATGTGTTTTAAACTGTGAGTAACAGAAATAGACTGGCGGCCTGTCCAGGATGTTTCCTGCCTTCCGCCCATTGAATACAAAAGGCTCCAGCACTCCCTGCCACCCAGAGGTGAGTAATAGAAATGAAAGACACAGCATTGTACACAGTTAGCTCCTGTGACCTGTACAGACTGCTGTGCTGTGTTAATGTGAGTAACATACCAGTAGGATTCATTAACTGTGATTTTCAAACATCACACAGACAGAAAATGAATAGAAGAGCTGTTAAATAGAAACACATGCTCTTATTGTGCGTTATGTTTTATGATGACATTGACAGCACATCCAGTTTAGTAGCGGATCATACTAGCGTTTGTTTTGACAGAGCGATCGAGCCTGAGCAGGGAAAACGAACTTGTGCACAGTAGAACTGAGGGTTGTTCAATATCAAGTGAGGTGTTGCCACTCTGGAACAGAGTCACTATGGTATCAGTGTGGTCAAATCTGACCGGTGCTGTAGACCTCATCACATATGCATTACCTCAGTACCTGTTCACTGGCTTCTATTATAAGTGTATTTTAGACAATGGGTTTCCATTCCTTCCCTCCCGCTCACTCATTCATCTCCTAAGCCGACTCATCCTTCTGGGTCACGGAGAGTGCTGAAGCCTATTCCAGTGTTCAATGGGTGGAAGGCAGAACACACACTAGACAGGCTGCTAATCCATTGCAAGGCAGAGACACAGACATACACATTCACTCACACACGTAGGGAGCAATTTAGCATGTCCAGGTCACCTGACTGCATGTCTGTCTGGACTGTGGACGATAACCCACACTGGGATAACATACAAACTTCACACAGAAGGGACCCTGAATGCCCCGGTCGGGAATCAAACCCAGGCCACTGCGTTACCCACTGCACCACCATGCCAGCCCCTTCCTGCAAAAGCACGATGAACTGCTTTGGAATCATGGTCTCTGGCAATCGACTGGATGGTACAGATGCAGCAGAAAGAGATTCATCTGAAAGACATCACTTGGTCAGCCTAGCCTTACAACCAGATCTCATTATATCCATAACACTAAACAGAGCCGCACAGAGAAGAAGGCAAGCGTGCTAAGAATGGATCACAGTCTGTTTGGAATTTACTACAGTGATCATTATAGTGCAATGCTGCGTGAGGCCTAATACAGTACCAGTCAAAAGTTTAGGCACCCCCAACTAAATGGATGTGGTATCTTAGACTCCGCAGGCTTACACCTAACAGTTCCAACTGATGACATACCTACCCTGACATTCACATATACACTCTGGATGTATAACAGTATTATAGTTTTATATTATAGTTATATGAAATATACATTTCAAAAGTTCCCGCTACTCTTTCAGTTTCGTGAATATTAATGACAGACAGACCAATTAAATTGGTCCAAGGTGCATTTTGAAGGTTGTTTAAGGTGGAGCTTGTAATTCCATGAGTGCTATTTTATAGTTTGATGTCTTATAATTCTATAGAGAAGCATTAAGCTCAACATAACAAACACCTTCTATGAGTAGCCATGTCTAAACTTTTGACTGGTACTGTATATTACAACTAATAGGGCTGAATGTTTACCCCTTGTGTGCACGTTTACAGGAATAACCAGAAATGATGTCATGTAATACATGCCCAAATTGGAATAATGAAGGGTCTACAGTCACATATTGCAAAAACAACATCAGCAGGGTCTGTTCTTGTTGAGCTGACCTCTAAAAACACCGGGCCTGTTATTCAGATATTTGTTGGGCAACTACTGATAAACTTACAGGGGTTGGACAATGAAACTGAAACACCTGTCATTTTAGTGTGGGAGGTCTCATGGCTAAATTGGACCAGCCTGGTGGCCAATCTTCATTAATTGCACATTGCACCAGTAAGAGCAGAGTGTGAAGGTTCAGTTAGCAGGTAAGAGCACAGTTCTGCTCAAAATACTGCAATGCAAACAACATTATGGGTGACATACCAGAGTTCAAAAGAGGACAAACTGTTGGTGCACGTCTTGCTGGAGCATCTGTGACCAAGACAGCAAGTCTTTGTGATGTATCAAGAGCCACGGTATCCAGGGTAATGTCAGCATACCACCAAGAAGGACGAACCTCCACCAGCATCACGTAGTGACCTGGCCACTATCCTGCAAGAAGAATGGCTTAAACTCCCTCTGACCACTGTGCAGGACGCAGTATATGTCATTCCCAAGACCAACTGACGCTGTATTGGCCACAAAAGGAGGCCCTACACCATACTAATAAATGATTGTGGTCTAAAACCAGGTGTTTCAGTTTCATTGTCCAACCCCTGTATATTATTATTATAAGTTCTGGAGTTATGAGAGGGTCTCAGAGTTTAAAAGCAAAGTACATTAAAAACTTAAAGTCTGTGTAAAGCAGTAATGGCAGGAAGAGTTTATCAAACCGTAT
>JAMWET010005256.1:572500-630000 GCA_024036415.1 Prochilodus magdalenae | reverse complement strand
TTTTTTATCCCCCAATGTTGATTGATTCTGCAGGTTTAATAAAGACAACTAGATCTTCTGCTGAATTTGATTCTCTCGCTCTTTGTGCCGGTCAGTGTTCAGTACAGTTTAGAGAAAGTGTCAAAAACCGGTGGGTCAAATGCCCCTTTGCCCCCTCTGGTCATTCCAGACCAGATCAAAAGGTCATGTCCATGGGGGAAAGAGGATGTATGGTCACCTAACAACAAGTAAAAAGTTGGATACCAAAACCCTTAATCTAATACCTCTCTTTCTTTGATATGGAGAGTTAGCGCGGTTAGCTAGTTTGCCATGTTATAAACTCTCATCCCTGTCCTTTTCAGTGTGTCCCAAATCCTATTGTAGAGTAGCGGAACCACCGATCCCTTTAGTATTGGCCCGTTCAGTTACTGCTGTTTCACCAATGATCATCTTCCATTTTGATCTTTGGCCTTCTCCTCTCAAAGAGGACAGATTTTCTCAAACTCCAGTCCTGAGGACAGTTTCAGCTATCCCTTCCCAAGTACACCTGACCCTGACAAACAGCTTCGTTACCAATAACTCACTGTGTTCATATTCATTTCAATATTAAAGAGCTGGATCACAACTGGTCTTCACCCACAGCCCTGCTCCACCAAACCTGATTCAGCACATTAGAGATTAGGTCTTTAGCCTACAAGCTAATCAAGTGTGTTGGAACGGGACAGTCCTTTTCCTAGAGCACAGCAGGATCCTCAGACTCCTATGTCCGTGCTAACCAGACCCACCAGCCTCTGTTCATTAGGACAGAGAGGAGGCTTTGAACACAACCTGGTCTAGACACAAGAACACAAGCGTTAGATCTGGGATACAGATAAATCCATGTGAGCTCTGCAGTGATGTGTTCCTGTGCCAAGTAGCCAGATACGCAGCAGTTGTGCAAAGAAGCTTGCAGTTGGGTGTTAGTCCACAAGTTGCTGCTGCTGTTTACTCTTTTGAACTTCTGTTATGATAAGTTATATAGCGCAAACTGAGGTATATGCCTTTTTGCTGAGAATGCAATGCATTTTTCTCCAACTGTTATTGTGAGTGCATAGCTCATAAAGGACGTTGTGTTTTCGTGGCATTCTCTGGTCCCACTGATCCATGCGGAAGGCACTCTCTATCGATTTGGGTATGAATCAATCCTTGCGGATCATGTACACACATACATGCTGATTGTCTTCCCTGGGGTAGATGGGATCTTCCAGCAAGACATATCACATGGCTACAAATATCCAACATGGGTTGGAATAGCATGACCAAGACTCCTAAGTGCTTCTGTGTCCCCCTTATTCCTCAGACCCAATTAAGCATCTATGGGACCACCTCGATCACTGTGTTCGCTCTCTGGATCCTCCCCCATGCACCCTCCAGCAGCTGTGGGATGCACTGCAGTCGGCCTGGCTCCAGATACCTATGACAGCCTAGCAGGAGCTTATTGAGTCACTCCCAGCCTGTCTAGCTGCTGTCCGTGCTGCACACAGCGGTTACTCTGGATATTAGCTGGTGGTCATAATAATGTGACTGGACTGTGCACTTAATGAGGTAACCGGAAAAGTACATTTTCTAGGCAGCTGCTATAGTATTCCAGGTGGTTGTTAGGTCGTTGCCAGGCAGTGGCTCTAGCATTCCAGGTGTTTAGAATGAGGGAGCTGCCAATGGACAATACTGATGCCGGATAGGCCAAAATTCAGATTTGGGCTGACAGTCTGACCAAGATATTAGATCAGGGAATGCTGGACTGGAGCCAGAAAATACTGGAACAAAACAAACCGTAACTATTCAGCGCAGGTTTATACTCCCATCCAGGTTAAAGCAGGGAACCCATACCTGGAAATGAAGCAGTGAAGTCTGGAGTGCATGAAAGGACAGGGTCAAGTGAAAACTTCTTATTTTGTAAGAGACTAATGGACTATTTCAACCCTATATTTATGAGGAAAACAAAGACAAAACAGATTCAACTCTGAGCCAACAGAGGTAGTGAACTGCTGCCCTCTGCTGGATAGAAGGGATCAGTGCTCTTTTCAGACAGCAGTATTATAGATCCCTTTAAATCTTAGACGGCGTGACCACAAAATATAAGGACGATCTTAAAACCAACTAAAGTGCTGAAGTATGTAATTACCATGATGAAGTCTGTTGAGGAGACGTTACTGTAACTCCTGGAGTTTCTGCTGTTTTGCTCATTAGCTTCAGCTAGTAACTTTTACCAGTAAGTAAAGGAAGTCATTTATTCTGAAGTAATTCATTGACACTTAATAACTCTTTGTAAATTTCTTCACAGGTGGAGCTGAAAACACAAACTCTGCCCTTATATTTACACAGTTTTTGATGGTAGTGTTAATTACAATAAAATGATTGCTTTGGGATATTTCAAAATTCATTTAGGTTGCAATCTTCTCAAAAATATCATAAAACAATTCCTCCCGTCCGGCAGCTTATGCCATAACCATAACCATATAACAATTTCATGCAATAACTTTCTGCCAGGGAGCTTTTAGATGTCCCATCACCACCACAGCAATGATCAATGCACAATTCTGACCAGCACAGAGCATTTAATAAACCAATCTTAATGATCTTGTTATACACCGTATCCATTTCTTATTTTAAGCTGCTCGTCATAATCAAGTGAAAAGGTCGCTTTGCAAATTTAACCTTCTTCAAATCTACACAGATATCAGAAGGCCTTGCTGGTGGAAATGTGTAACCACACACAACATGCAGACACTTTTCTGATGACTGTGTGCGGACAGCATGAGTATTCCTGGTGAGGAATGTGTTATACCCACTATAGGCATCAGATCAGTATGGTTATTTTGCACCTGTTGCCTAAACATCAACGCAGATCTTCTTTTTGAGCTTAATAAAATATCAGTATCAGTATAACATCAGTATTTATGTAACTGGTATAAGAGAACAGTAACTGCAATATCTATACAATATCTGTGAACAATTTCAGTAACTGTGTAATATACACCCATGCAGTTACACTGGTACAGTCCCTTTTTCACCTAACAATAGAGATTTATTCATTATTTGTAATTTCTTATATTTTGTCTTTTTTATTTTGTATAACTTGCACTTTTGTCAAGCTCTTGCTGTGTATCTGTTTACTGTATATTCGGCTGTAACAATGCAAATTTCCCCATGTGGGATAATAAAAGGCTCATCACTCATTTCAGGCTTGGAAGCATTCTAGTGTTTTTTGTCCTCCTATCTCAGTAAAGATTCCTTTATCAATGACAACAAAGAAAAAGCATAAATAGGATGATGCTTTAAATCCAGCAATGCATCCTTAAAATGAAGCCAGTTAGAATGTGAGAAAACAGCCAGGACAACACCTTTAAAAATGTTTGTTTAGTCTTTTTTTTATTCAACACTGAATTTGTCAGCCTGACATTTTAAAAAATGGACAGACTATGAAGAGCAAAGTTCATGACAATCTTATCTGTGGGTTATTACAGCAAGGCACTAACATTTCTCCTGTTTGTTTACTGTTGCACAACAGCAGCAGTTTAATGATCAATTTCTTCCTCTGCTCCGAGCTCTGTGGATTCGCTCGCCATACTCGTTTAAATCATCGCTTTCTGATCGAGAGGTGAAGGATCATTTTCAGACGTGCTCTGGTTACTTGTACTTGTAGAATCCCTCTCCGGACTTCTTGCCCAGCTTGCCCTCGGCCACTAGTTTATTGACCAACGGACTGGGTGAAAACAGGGGGTTATCAGGCTCCATTTCACACCAACCTGCAACCACATAAGCAAAATCAACTCAAACTGTAAGAGTACAAACACAACAACAACAACCACACACACTAAACTATCTAATTAATGCCATGGCAAAGCAGCAATTGGGAAAAAGAGTGCAGAGACACTTCATGTGATTTAGAGGAAGCACATGATCGCCTGTCCCCTACCAGATTAGTAGCATCATGTGATACAGGGAAAACTAGCTAGAGTTATTAACGTGGTACACCAGTATGAATGGCATAACACCAAGCAAGTCAAATCATCACATGTGAAAATGAACACAATGTGGTATTTTGTCCAAAAGGCTTACCATCAATGATAAACTTTGATGTGTCCAATCCTACATAGTCCAGAAGCTCGAATGGCCCCATGGGATACCCAGCACCCAGCTTCATGGCTACATCAATGTCCTCTTTTGATCCATGACCTAATGGAAAACAGTGAAGTGGATTTTTACAGCAAGTAACAACCATTTTTACAGCATCGATTTCAATATGCTTTTCTTCATTTTGCATATGGGATGTGTGCACCTTTCTCAAACAGCCGGACAGCCTCCATCAGGTAAGGAACAAGCAGCCGGTTTACAATGAAGCCTGGAGTGTCCTTTGAGAAAAGCAGTATTGCATGAGATGAGCTGACCATGCAAAGTCGTCTGAATCACTCATGCAGTTCATGAAACACTTACTTTGCATGACACAGGGTGTTTTCCTAATGCTTTGGTGAAGTCGAGGAGCGCATCAAATGTTTGTTGGCTTGTTCCCGGTGCTTGGATCACCTAAAATCAGGACACCTGGTCTGTAAACTAGTCATGTACATTTCTTTACAACAAACAAGTACCAAGGAGACAAGCTGAGGGTAGGCTGGAGGCAAACATCCATTACCATACATACTAGCAGTTATGTTCACTCTTATATTGACATTCTTAAAGGAGCACTGTGTACGTTCCTAGCAGTGGTTGTGTACTGCTACCAACAGTAAAGCCGAGAAGCTGATTGTAGCCACAAAATTTACTCAGGAGTAAAAATCTATGCATGCAGTTACCAGTTCTTTTTGCTTTATCCATCACTGTCAAGTTTAAGCAGTCACTTAACATAAAAACAAAAAATGCAGATCTCGCTACCAGCAGCCAGTGTGTGGTTTGTCCGTTCTGTGCTACTGTAGAAAACCTAATTAAGATTATATGCTAATTATTTATTTATTTAGTTTATTACATTTCTGCAGATTGATCCCCACTCACTCACTCACTCACTCACTCACTCACTCACTCACTCACTCACTCACTCACTCACTCACTCACTCACTCACTCACTCACTCACTCACTCACTCACTCACTCACTCACTCGAGCACTCACTCACTCGAGCACTCACTCACTCGAGCACTCACTCACTCGAGCACTCACTCACTCGAGCACTCACTCACTCACTCACTCGAGCACTCACTCACTCACTCACTCGAGCACTCTGCAGTTCTATAAAGATACATTCCATTGTCCTATAGTCTAGTTCTCTGCATACTTCGTTACACTGTTCTCTAATGGTCAAGAGCCCCAGAGGACCACCACAGAGCATGACGTGAAGGTGGTTGCGTTATTCTGTTGAGTAGTGGTGTGAGTGTGAGTAGTGAGGGTCTTTAAACACCTCAGTGTCACTTCAAGACTGAGAATTGTCCACCAACAGCATCCTGTGACCACTGATGAAGGACTACAGGATAACATACACAAACTGTGCAGCAGCAGACGAGCCATCGTCTCTGACCTTACATTTTCAAGGTAGGAGTGTCTAAAAGTGGACAGTGAATGGACACAGTGTTTACAAACTCCACTACACGCAACGCACACTCACACTCCACCGTCACATCAGTGTCACTGCAGAGCTGAGGATAATCCACCACTCAAACCATACCTGTGGTGGTCTTGTGGGGCTCCCGAGCACTGAAGAACAGGGTAACGAAGTATGATGAAATGGACATAGACACAAGGAGGGGTAGGTAATGAAGTGGCTAGTCAGCCTGTGTGGCTGTATATATGTATATGCACCCTATACTGCAACATTAGGCTCAGAAATGCAAACAAAGGACTTAAGCTAATATATTTTAACTAAACAACATTGGTCATAGAGATCAGACAAAAATATATTATGACCCTACTAACCTCAACAAGCTTCATCATTGGAACAGGGTTGAAGAAATGGAGACCCCCAAACCGATCTAAGCGGTTCGTTGAGCTGCCAATGTCTGCAATAGGCAGTGAGGACGTGTTGCTTGTAAAGATGGTGTGCCTGACAAGAGGGCAAGGCACTGTTACCCAAATCAGCTCCTTTAACAGTAACGACAGTTTGTATCTCCTTGCACGTCTCACTAATGCAAGTCTCTGAAATGTGCAGGGAGCTCCAATATTAGGAATCACCCTCAGAAGTGTTTTGTTTCTAACACTATTAATTACATTTACAATCCACTTGTATTCTGTGTTGGCATGGTGGTATCTGCCAATACAATCTTCCAATTCATTTTAATGGGTAAAAGTCTCAAAAGGCAAAAACATAACTGATATTTTGATATTTTAGAACCTACATTCACAAACATGGACACAATCTTTCGACTGCGCCTGAGAAATAATTAAGATTAATTTGACTTTATTAATAAAACTGCTTCTACATTGTTTTTTTTATCCCTGGTAATATCGCCAACTTCTGGCTTCTGCTTACTGTGGAGCCACTTTATCCAGAGTGGAAAAAAGATCCTGTTTCACTTTAAGATTCTCCACAATGGCCTCCACCACCAGGTCTGTTTTCTGCACCACTGAGGCAGCATCTGTACTCGTGGAAATATTCTTCAGCACCTTCTGAACAAACTCCTCTCCAGCCTGGATAAAAGAGAGAGAGGGGGGTCACTGTACATAGAATTTAGCATTTTAGGCCTTTAGTCCAGGCACCTATGACCCCGGGCCTTTCCCAAATTAAACATTCTGCGTTCCAAAAGCTATGCAACAGGCTGAGTGGGCTGCATTTTTAGACAGCTACAATATCAAACAGCTATTAAGGAAAGATCTTATTAAGACCAGCCCACCACCTGACAATTTTCCAGGATGGTATGGGAGTATCCTTCATGGTCTTCTGTCACTTCTTCACCTTTGTGTATGTCCTTGGTACAAAGAATGTTTAGCAGAAATGCCAACATGTAAAACTAATGCCTCTGCAGAAAGCAAGTTCTGCAACTGTCAGCTGTTTAAATACACCAGAAGTTTGTAAATTCTGAATTTAGTTTAGCACCAGATTTCTCCCCAAAAAAATAATTCATAATTCCATCAGTAGTATTTTGTGCACCTTCTCCTTTCTGATGATACAAGTACATGAAGGACACACCTTTACTACCTGCGCTACTAGCTTTTGGAAGGCAGCTTTTGTCAGTGAAACCCAACCTCAGGTTTGTCAGCAAACTTCTTCTTCACCACTCTTCTCAGACTGCCCTCAATACCCTTGGTCGACTTCTTCAGGATGTCTTCAGATGTGTCCACCAGCACCACTGAATGCCCTGTCGTTGCAGCAACCTGAACAGATAAAACACACAGGGTAAAAACAGTGCAGCTGTTTCTCAGGCATCATGCTTACACTTTGTGATTAAGGAGAGACGGCTGAAAACAACCATAGAGGAGAAGATATAAAGAACAAAGACTAAAAAAAATAATGTTATTAGATCAGGAGATGATGTTCCAATTGTTGAGGGACCTCAGAGAGCTGATGGTGAGGCGTGTCAAAGGTGGAGAGACCTCTGAGAGTTTACGAAGAGACTAAAGCTGCTCACTGTGTGAATTTTTAGGAAAAACTCCAGCAAGAAGCCGAGGGACCAAAATACAGTGCTCTGAAATGATTACTGTTTATAGTCTATATTTGTGATGAGCAAAAACATGTTGCTTGTGAATGTTACTTGGTAAAGGCAAGTCCTGATTTCAAAAGGAACTCTCCATTCTGGAAGAAACCCAAGTAACCTTAAGTTTTGAGCTTTGAACTTTAATCTATTTATTTTAACTCATTTTATTCTCAGCATGGCAGCGGGTTATCTTCAGTGAAGAGTCCTGCTTCTGGTTGAGACAACCAAAAAACCTCCACTCCTAATGCTAGTCATTCCTTGACTAGCATTGTAATCTGAAATGCTTCTGGGTTCAACTATTCTTTTAACAATACGTGTCTGAATACTCGGGGAACGTGTGGGTTCACTGGTGGATTTGGATAGTAAATTTAATGGCTATATTTGTGTTACTTTAAGAGGTATGGGGGAGAAATCAGAATCGGACTTACTTTGTTTCTCAAATTCACCCCAAGCTCTTCATCTGAATTTGTTTTTTTTTTTGGACTTTCCCTTTAAACCTGTCCTGTTGATTTCGCACCTGGGCTGCTTTGCTTTTGCTCACACCTTCGTTTCCGTGCTTTAGCATTTCATTTCACAACAAAAGTAACACTTTGTGTCTGTAACTACATTTACTCCTCCTCATTTTCAGTGAATTAGCGCTCCTACTCTTTCTGGGACTAAGCAGCATTTGCATTAGCAGTCAACTCTTCCTTTCCACCTTAAATAGGACAGTAGATACCGTCTGCGCAGGCTGCACCGTATAACAGCAGCGCCGTTTAAGGTGGAACGGAAGGTTGGGATAAGTAGCCAACTTTAGCTTAGTTTATCTGACTCACCTAGCTAATATATTTTGCTATACAGCTTACAACAAATTTGGCAGCACATACGGTTACAGAAACAAAGTAGACGCCGTGTTCACATAAAATATAAACTGGAAACGAATGGAAAAGGATGAGTTAGCTAGTAGCAAGGCTAGTTAGCTGCTAGCTAGCGAAACTTAGCTTCGTGTAACTGACTCACCTCTTCCACAAGCGAACACCTTTTGTTAGATACAATAACCTCTGTTTTGCTTGCATTAGACTACAAACTAATGGAACTGTATGAAACAGGGACAGATAGCTTGGAGCAAGGCTAGCTAGCTGTTTGCTAGCTAAACCCGTTGCTGTCTATACTGAATGGCGTTTTACCTGAGCAATGCCTGAGCCCATTAATCCACCTCCGATCACCGTGACATGCTTTATGGCTGCATTTCGGACAGCAGTGGAGCTCAATGATCTGGTAACCTGATGTGTGAAGAAAGCCATGGCTGTGAGTAGATCTGCAGTCGCTAGCAAGACAGCTCACTCTCTGCAGCAGGAGGAGGAGGAAGGTCACTGTGCTGGCTCTTTTCTAGGCCATGACCTTTCACACACTTATCCATAATAAACCTCCTGGCTTCATATACAGGTGGTAGTTCATATGTGGGTGACTCCAGACACATTTCCTTTCTTTGTGCCCTCAAATGAATATGAAACCAATAAATAAATAAATGTGGTTAGATTAGATTAATAAAAGTCTCACAACATTTATATTATATATATATATATATAATATATATTTATATTTATAGTGAGCTGATCACAGAGCTGATCACACTTTGCAATGCAATCCATATTTCGAAAATAACTATAAGTATAATCCATAACCTTTGTGAACAAACCGAATATATGAATTTAGGTGCACCTTGTAGTTCAATAATTATAGACTGTAGTCCATCTGTTTCTCTGTAGCCCCCTTTACCCCATTCTTTAATAGTCAGGACCTCCACAGGACCACCACAGAGCAGCTTTTATGTGGGTGGTGGATCATTCTCAGCAGTGCAGTGACACTGACTTGGTGCTGGTGTGAGTGGATCAGACACAGCAGTGCTGCTGGGGGATTAAACACCTCAGTGTCACTGCTGGACTGAGAATTGTCCACCAAACAAAACTTTACAGCTAACAGCGTCCTGTGGGCAGCGTCCTGTGGGCAGCATCCTGTGGGCAGCGTCCTGTGACCACAGATGAAGGACTAGAGGATGACCAACACAAACTGTCCAGCAGCAGATGAGCTATTGTCGTTGCATCTACAAGGTGGCCCAGCAAGGTGTAAATATCTAATAGAGTGGACAGTGAGTGGACACGGTGTTTAAACACTCCAGCAGCACTGCTGTGTCTGATCCACTCACACCGGCACCACACACACTAACACACCATCACCAAGTCAGTGTCACCGCAGTGCTGAGAATGAATTTTTCTCGATGCAGGCTGATTTACAAATAATGTGCCATTACCATCACATATGCGGTTGTGAAGTGTGGTGATTTAATAATCACAATAATAGTGATCGAACTGATCCTCCATTAATATTATATTTATAATATTATAATATTTCCTCCAATGAAGTTAAATGCATTCCTGTTTTGAAAATCATAATAAATAAACCTCAACACACACGTGTTTTAATTTGTATTTAAATTTATTTATTTGTTTAGCTTTTTCAACAGCATCAGTCCTAGTGAGGCACTCTTTACAAAGTATCAGGCATGAAACAGAACAGTGAAAAGTTTCTTCATGAGAAACAACCCCGTGTGGGCAGATTATACAAAAAGACGTACCATACTAATATAATGCAATTAAATATCCCAGTTTCATACTAATTTTATATGAAATATATTTCACACCAAAGGTGCTTTAGAAAAGTGCAGTCTAGCATTGTTAAGAGACCAGCACATTGCTGCCCTCAGAACAAAACCTCATATTGTCATTTATGTTGTTTTTAGGTTTTTGGTAGAATTTGAAAGTGCCTGTTGTTCTGTACACTGTGTGTAAATTTCATGGTGAACTGACCAAACTAAATAGACCAGAAAGTGACTCGAAAAAATGAAATGCACAGAATTTTTTTCCCTTTACATGCTAAAAATCTGAATGTCTGGAAGATGAATGTAATAAAGATATGGTCATAAACTCAGGTCTCAGGACAGCAGAGCTTTTTAAAGCTGTGCAGCAAAATACTATTTAGAGCAACTGACTTACTCAATAGCAAATCTGCCCCATATGGAAATGCTGGAAGTGAAATTGTGCGTAGAAGAAAGCAGCATACTTGGCTTACTTGAATTCAGCACTGATTTGGGATCAATTAGTGAATTCCAAAGGCTGTGCAACTTAATGTGCATATCAGTGATTGTACAGAAGATCATTAAGACATATAGATAGAAGAATATGTAAATGTACATCCAGTTACGGTCCAGTTAGTAACTGTTCATTCTTTCAGGAGCAAATAAACCAAACAGAAATATTTAGTTTCCACTTCTTCCTGTTTCCCTTTGGTGTTGTGTGGAAATAATTAGTATTAAATATTCAGTAAATTAAAGGGACACATTCAAGGGGACATACTATATACTACTGTGCCTGGCGCTTCGCCGAGGACTACTTCACAAACCTTGCAGATGTATTACGTATAGGTAGGTATTAAGCCGAGTTTTGCCCGCCTGCAGAGAACTGCATGCCCGTCCATGCAACCGACCAACAACTTGGAAACCACCAAATACTGTGATTTCATAGGCCAAGACGCTGCTTAAAAATAAATAGTGCCTAAAATAAAACACAGATGTCTATTTTTTAGACCAATCGATCCTCAGTCACAAACACGGAATCATTTATCCTCATTTACAAACCAAATAAATCTTTCTGCATTGTTTTTAAGCTGCGCTGTAATGCTTTAGAAATCATCTGATCTCCAGTAGTTTTGTGCAGTGCTGCTCCAGTCTAGCTGGTAAAGGTAGATCAGGTCTAAGAACATATAGATCAAAGGTAGATCAGCTGGGACTCAATCTGATACAGCAAAACAGCGTCCTGTTATAAGAACAGCCACAGCAGCATTTAAAAGCATACAAGAGAGAAGTGCATGATGGGTCTCCTTTAAGAGGAAGCCAGGTCAATGCACTAATTAGTCAATAAGCTGCATATGATTGATAATTAGCACTGAGCTAAATTCCTGTAAAACTTTTCATTCTTGTGAGATGTCTTTACTTGATGTCCACTCATACACTAGTCTGGATTCCACTCTCTAAATGCTTAAGCATTAAAGAAGTTCATTCAGAGTGCTTTGACCTGAAATGGCTTGTACTAGACAAACACACAGTCAGGACTGCTCACAGTGGTGGTGACGGGAACCTGGGACCGTATTAAAGCTACCAAGTTAAGATTTGACAGACGATGAAGATAAGATTTTTTACAAATTAATATTACAGAAGCAATCCTAATTTAGGAATCTTAGCCTAGCCTACAGTCTCATATCTCAAGTAAGGAAATCTTTAACTACCTGATTAACAGGTAGTCGATACTCAACTGCCCTGTCTGCTATGAAGAAAAGGACCCACGAGCTGAAGCGTAAACACGTAACTCAAATCAAAATGTTAAAATTGTAAGTTAGTTGTCCAGACAGTAAACGGGCTTAAAAAAGTCCAAACAAAACCAAAGTGTGATAAACAGGAAGTTATGATTACAGTGAGAGCGATTTGTGCTGTTTATCAGAGAGTTACCGCTCCTGAGTTTCGGTTTATTGCCCACTTGCTTTAGCCGGCCTCGTTATTCCTCCTAACAAACACGTATCTCTGTCTCATCACGACTCACCATATCACTGTAATATTTTTAATCTGACTAGATTTATTAACATGAACACAGGAAGGCAATAACAGGCTGCTAAAATAATACACTGCAAGTGTGATGCAGATCCAGTGGTGCTTCAAAAGTTTAGGAACCATTTAGAAGTCGAGGATGTAGATAGAGAACCAGATTCAACAAATGAGACACAAATATTAGACTGATTCATTTATATATTGAGGAAAATGATCCGATATTACATATCCATGGGCGGCGAACTTTTAAGCACCACTGTAAATGTGCAATGTAGCTAAATGTACGGGCGTTAAGCTGGTTATTGGTATAGTGAACTGTCCTGCCTGTCCCTGCATAGAACAATAGATCCAGACAGTCAAAACAGCAGTTAGGACACATTTGGGATTACCCTAGCGTTACCGTCCTGCGCATGGGCGTGGTAGTGGGGGGAAAAGTGGACTTGACTACCCAGGGCCCGAGTAGGGAGAGGGGCCCATTTTTTTTGCTCACGTTCCTCGTGTACTGGCATGGATAGGGGCCCACTGACATTGAGAGTGTACAGGGCCCAGAATTTGCTGCTACGCCCCTGCTCCTGAGACCCTGCATCCTCATATGAGGACATTACATTTCTGCTTCTCTGCCCCATGATACTTTTTAAAACGTTGAGTCTTTGGCCTCATATGAGGACATTGTTATTTGCCGAAACAACTTCCTGTCCTACTAATCACTAATAGCTAGGAGAAATTAAAAATGCACACCAAGTAAGGGTCTCAGGAGGTTCAGACAGTATTTAGGAAGTATAGTTAGGATGTTGGTGTAATACTGCAGTACAATGCAGTTAGGATAAGATATGATAAGACCTTATCCACTGTTGTTCTCTAATTGCTTGTGTCCTATGTTGAGTCTTAAGCGAAGCTGTAATGGGGCTTAAAAGATAAGATAAGACTTCAGAGCCCCTAGTTACCATCACCACTGTGAAGAAAACTGGAGTCTATATGGTTCCCTGCAATGCACCAATTCACATCAGACCTCTCTCAGTGACTCTGTTAACATCAATACAATGGAATTCTGCAGAACTGGTGGAATTTCCTTTAGAAAAAAACAGTCAAGGTGTTTGATTCTACAATCAGAGCTTGAATCAGTTTTACAGTCCAGCTGAACCAAAATCAAACTGCAGCCCAGCCTAACTAAAACTATTTTATGAACAGCTGCCCTCGTTTGACTGCCAGCTGAGGTCTAAGTGCAAAGTACTGGTCAAGGTCCAGTGGTCATAAAAGCATTGTAGCGCTTAGCTTGTTTTCCATCCAGCAAAGTTTCAAAACATTACCAGCCCTACCATCTGACGGTGATCTCTGAGTCACTCTGCGTTTGCAAAGCCCCGCTTAGGTCAGCGCGGTGTCACGCACACTTTATAGGGGCAGGGTGCAAGAGTAAGGCCGAAGCGGCCATGCATGGATGGAGGCTGATGGCCAGCTGGAAGGCGGAAAGTGAAGGCCTGCATCAGGCTGGTGAACATCAGGAAAAGCTCCATCTTCGCCAGCTGCTCTCCCATACAAACCCTGCGACCTGGAGATGGAGAACAGAAGGACATTTCAACTGAACTGTCACTTATAGCCAAGATCGCTTAACATTTTGGTGTGTCCAGCTTTATTCCAGAGGTTCCCAGGGAAAACACCAAAATATGCAGGACAGGGGGATTCCAGGGGTCTGTCTCACAAAGCACAGTCGACTCAGACAGGGTTTGTGTTAAGCTCCATAAAAATGCAGCCGTGGTTAACTAGCTTTGTTGAAGTGTTTAACAACTTTATCACAGGTTCAGATATTTGCTTGAAACGTGAAAAGGCATCTATTGGCTTGTTTTTCAAAGAAGAAGAAAGAAATCTATATTGATGCCTACAGGAGTCATAATGGCTTCATACTGTTGCAGAATGCTGAACACTGCTAAATGTTGCAGGTTATCATATCAAATGCCCATTTTAAATTTAATGACACCAACCTTTAAAAGTTGGGGCAGAAGAAACAAATATCAAAGAACTTCCAAGGTTCAAAACCAACACTTGGTGGCAGTGATCTTAAGACCCTTAGATGCCACTGCATTAAACCAGACACAGTTCTGTATTAGGAATTACTGCATGGGCTCAGGAACACTTCCCAAATCCTGGGTACACAGTTCTTTGCTGCATCCACAAGCACAAGTTAAAACCTCACCATGCAAAAAAGGAACCAAATATAAAGTAATACATAATGCTGCTGCCTCTTCTGGGCCCATGCTCGAGCAAGGCAAAGTGGAAACGTCTGGTCTTAACTATCAACATTTTACAAAATTATTTTAGGAATTCATGGACTTCATGGATTCCGGGTCACAATCCGGCTCAATGTCAGCAGGCAGATTAATAGCCATCAAATTTAAACTGTGCATGTACTTTTCAAAAATTATTCCAACATTTAACATGCTGAAATGATTTGTACATGATTGTATTGCTCCACACTAGAGTAAAATAAACTCCACACAGCCTCTAGCTCTGCATGTCACTGGCTACAGGTTTCAGCATACTGAGATCCATTTTGTGAATTTAAAGAGAGCGATGTGACACGGCTTCCTCATTTCTGTGCCACACGGCTCCCCCAGAAACCCTGTGGCAGTGGTTGCACATTTATTGTGCATGCAATAAACTATTTCCGAGACTATGTGAACTGTACCTATTCCAAACGGAATGAAGTATTCCTTCCTCAGAAGTTGTCCCTGTTCGTCTAGAAACCGCGAAGGATTGAAGTCATCTGGATTCTCCCACACAGTGGGGTCTCTATGGGCCGACCAGAGATTGGGGATCATAACTGTGCCCTTAGGAATAGTATACCCTCGAAATTCTGTGAAAAGATCAGTTTAGCTTACAAAGCTGCCTTTTCATTTTCTCTTCCCATGCCCACTGCAGCCAAAACACGGTTTTGGTTTTGAAGATGGATAACAAACATATGATATGAAGATCACAAGACTGAGCTGATTTGCAGAACTGGCATTTTCTTCCCAGCCTAGGAAAAACATCTACTTCTTGACCTGTGGTCTTGGAAGCCATGTGAGGTATGGACAGCGGGACCACCACAGTCATTCTCTGGACCTCCATAATGGTGGCCTCGGTGTACGGTAGAGTTCCCTTATCTGTCAGAGATGGAAGTCTCTCAGATCCCACCACGGCACTGATCTCTTGTTGAACTTTCTCTGTGAGGTCAAAGGAACAACAGTATTCCATGTGATAAGCTTAATAGTTATGCACTGTAGGAATATGATATGAAGTGAACTTGGCTAAAATTGTCTAAATAAAACTCAAATATTCGACACTACATAACACAAAACCCCTCTAGCCGTCATGTCATTTGCCTTCATTTGTACACGTACCTTGGACGTCGGGATATAAAGACATGTACAGCACCATCCACAGTATGCTATTAGTGGTGGTATCCGTTCCTGCTATAAATAAGTCCCCTATTATGAAGAAGAGGTATTCTTCTGAGAACCCATTTTCTTCTGACTCTGCTGCCTCTTGCTGGGCCAACAACTCTACCAGATAGATGTCTATGAAATCTCTGGGGTTTTCAGGGTCCAGAGTGGCTCTGTGCTGGGCGATAATCTTCTTGAGGAAAGCTGTGATGTCCCTCTCCACATGGCGAAGCTGCTTGAACGGGCCGAAAGGTAAGTAGTAGAGCCACGGAAAGGCGTTGATGAGAATGGCCGGGCTGTTGACGCTAATCTCCAGCCCACGGGCCATGTGGTTGAGCTGGGTGCGGAACTCCTCGTCCTGGTGATGAAAGCGCTGACCCAGGCTGATGGATGAGATGACGTTGGACACAGCGTTGCTGATAAAGGGGCTCAGATCCACCCCCGATCCTCCTGTTTCCTGATTTTGCTTCAGCAGCTCAGCCTTGACCATGGCAAAGCCCTCATGTATACAGGGCTCCAGGCTCAGCTTGCCAAGACCAAAGTTCCGGAGAGTTGTGTGGCAGAACTTCCGTTGTTTTCGCCAGACTGGGCCATACGGTGCAAACACGATGCCTGAAGAACAATGAATGCTTTTCTTTAGACACTGCTTTAGCATGCCAGCTTAGTGTAGCAAAAATTTCATGGTCAGCTCCATTTACCATATAGGTCCACTTTTACCCTGTTCACTAATGGTTACCCCTGTGGGGGTCCTGACCATTGAGGAACAGGGTAAGAGGGTCCTAACAAAGTATGCAGAGAAACAGATAGAAATTGTAGAACCACACGATGCACCTATATGGACAAGGAGTGTAGGGACACTAATAAAGGGTTAAGTGATTGTAACTCATGTTAATTTGCCAGCAAATATACCAAATTGTGTCGCACACCAAACTGGACCTTCCTGGTTCCCCCAGGTCATATAGGCAGTATACTATAATGAATTAATTAATTCAGACTAAAACCAATGCAGAAATGTATTTAAAACAGGGATAAATGTTAACATGTAAACAAAAGACAATAATCTGTAAACATGGAAAACAAAATACTCAATTTTAATTTTAATGAAAGTGTTGCACAAATAAAATGAAATAAAAACATGCCTGTACAGCACGGCATATAGGTCTGTGTTTCTCAACCCAGTTTCTGGAGGTCTAATGTCCTGCACCTTGTAGTGTTTCCTTGTTCCCAGTCTACCTGAAGGGTATTCCACAAAGCAGGATTCCTCAATTAGCCAGATAAGTCAAACCAAAAGACAAGGAGTGTCCAATTGGAAAATCCCTCAGCTCTATTCCTATAGGACAGGCTTGAGTTACCTGGCTAACCAAAAAACCTAGCGGTCCAGCTATACAGCTCATTAATAGCCCATTAAGTGGAAGTGGGTGTTTTAAAAGCAGGATAAGCTTGAAAACGTGCAGGGCAGTAGGACTACAGGACCAGGTGTGAGAAACACTGGTATAGAAACAACAAGCCCCCAAGCAATTGTTTATATAGCTTATAGTAAAAACTAGCCCTGTTAGGCTAAATGTATAAACGCCCCATGTATGAATACCCCACTGTCCAGCTGAAATCACTATGTATATGTTTGTATAACTTGAAAATTATCCATAGGTTAAACACGCAGACAGGTAGGGATGGCACATATATGCCCATATGAAACACAAATGAGAGAATTCCGTATATGTGAACAGATGACTGTATATAATAGGTAGTCTACAGATTGCCCTATATCAGGTTCAGTATGGGACCTGCTCTGGCTGTTCTGTACTGCAGGACCATTAGCTGCACATGGAGCTCGTTAAGGCCTATAAGCTCTTCATGCTAACAGTATTAAACATGCATGGCCGGGTCTCCCGTTACCTTTCCGTTTGGTCAGGATTGAAATGAGAGGTATGTCTGGTCTGTCGGAGAAAACCTCTGCGTAGTTGGTCATCGCGTCTCTGATGATCTCGTAGCCCGTCAACACCACGATCAGCTGATTCCCCACGAAGATGCTGTACAGGTTCCCGTACAGTTTGGACAGCTGCATCAGGCCAACCTGCGGAGAAAGCGGGCTGCCCCTGCTCTTCTCATATTCGCCATGACGGGCGAACAGCTGTTTAATAAAGGTGGGTACTAAAAACCCCCCGAAGTTGCCCACGATGGGCAGCGGAGTTGGACCTGGAGGGATGTTCAGAAAGCGTCTGGTCCGTCCATAGTGCCTCAGCAAGCAGTAAACCACCAGAAAGACGGCCACGGCGGCGATGTTGACGGAAGAGAGCGGCGAGAGCCGGACCTCCTGCCATAGCTGACGGAGTCCGGTTTCCATCCCACAGTAACTGACCAAAACTGAGTCTGAACGAGAGCTGTGAGTGAAGCAGAACTCCTGCTGAACCTCTAGCTCCTCATTTCATGTCCCTGCCGGGCTGCCGTTGTTGTTGTGGTTGGGACGTGGCCGCCTCAGCGACTTCTGATTGGCTAATATCAGCGGATCCTTATTGGACGGTCGGTTCAGATCAAAGAGAGTAGGCGGCCACTGAAACGGTGTGGTCTAATGAGCTGCTACGTACGCGCGTGTGTGGTTTGAGGGGTCTGGGCTATTATTGAGCCTCGGTATAGGAGTTTCATGGTGGTAGTTATCCATTTATAACAGTTTAGGACAGAAGGAGTTTAAAAAGAAATAGCAGCTCACACGATATGCAAAATAAATCTGAATTCTGACTCAGTGTGTTTATTAAAAAACATAAATATGAAGTTCTAAATTACTGTAATTTAACACATTAAATAATGACATTAAATACACCCTACGTTATTATAAAGATGTTCAGTGACATGTCTAGTCAACATTCCATCCGAGTGTCCTAAATCTGGAGGACCAATTCCCTGCACGTTTTAGCGCTGACCCTGTCTTAACGGTGCGATAGACTGGAAAGCTGTTTTAGTACCTAGAACTGACTCACCATAAATACCAAACACTGTTGTTCCTCCTTTAGATACAAATCCTGCATTTACTTAAGAGGTTGGTTTAAAAAAGAGCTGATTCCAAAATATGAGAGTTACATAATCATAATGAAGTCATATCCACGCCCACTAAATTTACATACGACAGCCAAGCAGCAGCAGTGAAAATGGCGGACTGCTTTCCAAAGAACCGAACTGTCTTTAAATCAGGCTGAAGTTGGCTTCCTGTTTGCCAGTTTTGTAATTGAATGTTTTGATCCACCTTAAATGATTCAGCTTATACAGGTGCCTGAAAGTAATTGCAGCACAATTTAAGGTGGAACCTAATTATATTATACTTTATTAATAATTAACAGGAAGCCAACTTCAGCTCCAACACCTTGAACAACTTTAATTACTCTTTACGTTTAACTTCAGACGGTTACACAAACCTTGAACAATATGGAGCAGCGGTGTGATTGTATCAGCTGTTGTAGCAGATCATCTTAAACTCATAGTTACATAGGGAGTAACTTTAATCTACTATGTTGATGTCCAGTTGGAAAGTGAGTAGCTAGTATAGGTAACATTAGCCACAGGCAAGCTCCAGGTAACTGGCATAGCATAATAACAACACAGTCTATCCACACAGATGTTCACTGTACTTTCCTGTCGATGTCTACTTTAACATGTAGCTTCTGAATGATCATTGTGATGTCTCATTGTAAACCCGCCAATCAAAGCAGAGCTCATTAAACTATTCATGACCTCACCAAAAAAGGGAAAACAGCTTGTTTCATTCTAAGGTCACATCATAAGATGTAGGTGGGCGTGCAAAACCACACCAGAGCAGGTCACGTTCTTCTATTGAGAGATCAGGAAATAGTTAGACTGAGTTAATGCATCCTAGGAGACTTAAAACACTCACACCCAAAGAGTAAGGCATGGGTGCACGACTCTGGTCCTGACGGGCCGGTGTCCCACAAAATTCAGTAGTCCCACTAAAACCTTGCTATTAACAGGTTAGTTGAATCAGTGCACTTGAGTCAGAAAACTCGCAAACTGTCCTGAGCACTGGCCCTCCAGGACCAAAGTTGTGCACCCTTGGAAATACCAGGAGCCACTGCTTCAGGCTATGTAAAATGATAAACAGCGTCCAGTCTCTGATTGGTCAAAAGTTTAATGTTAACATTTGTATTACAAAAAAAAAAAAGAGATGAATAACAGTTAATGCAAAGAATGAAACACTGCATGCATTAGAAAGGCACATGGGGGACAAATGAAAAAACTTTTGGGTTCATGTTTGTAGAAAAAAAGAGAAGAAGTGAAACATAAACAAACAAGGAGAAGATCTAAATAGCCATGTATACATAAAATCATCAATACTGCTCACTCATTGGAACGTGAAGCGCAATGTGCTTGCATATTCAATTGTAAAATAAGAAGTTCCAACTGTAACGGTACAAGTTATATTATATTTTGTCTATTCTAAAAAATGGACAGAACACACTTTCCTCTCTTTAATTACGCTTTAACCTGAGCCAGTGATTATCTCACAACCTCTTTGGTATGATTTCTGTTCATTTCAGGCAGCCAAAAATACAGTATGGTCATTAAGGCATAAAAAAGCACAGTTCTGGGAAAACGTGGCCCTGTCACTCTTCCCGTGCGCTCTGCACCATGGAGTACTTCTTGCAGGGGTTCTTCAGGCAGGCCGGGGGCCACGTAACAGGCCAGCAGAAAGAGCAAGGCACTTGGGTTTGGACGTTGCGCTCAAGGAAATTGAAGATGGGGTTCCACCACGTGTGGGTGAGGTAGCTGGGTGTGCTCCTTAGGATCTGTGAAGAGGAGCAGAGGATTTAGGCCACTGACCCGTATCTGTTTCCAAGACAAATAAGAGCCACAGTCAGGAGAGACGCGGACAGTGCCAAGATGAACTCTGTCCACTAGTGTTTTTGTTTGAAGAGGCTCTGACCATGACTGACCCCGAGAGAGACAACACATCACATTAATGCAACCTGGCCAACTGACAAATGGAAGTAAGAGTAAGTAGAATGAAGGTGGTTTAGTGTTTTGGAGCTGGAGTTTTGAAGCAAAGTCACTTTTGTTGATCTACAATGAATTCAAATTTTGAAAAAAATAATTCTGAGCAATATTCTACAAACAGATTGGCGTTTATGCATGGCATTGGCATTTATGCAAGGAGATTTATTCTGTTTTCTCAGTCCTTTAGTGTGTTTTGTAGCTTTTTGTGCATGCAAACAGTTTACAAGGTTATAAGGTCTGAAGTACATGCAAGAGGCTGAAACTCTCTTGTCTTAGCTGCATGAAACACCTCGTTGAAATTCCAGCTTTTTTTACTGTTACAAGATGATGTCATATCGTAACGTCATTATTGCCCGCCTACCAGCAAGCTTTACACATCTTTACACAACACACACAGAGCTAAAACATTAAAAACTGACCACTCTGACACTCCTGCTTCAGTATCGTAGCTTGTGAAGGTGGATCAGGTCTAGAAACAGGATTGACATTCAGGGCGTTCCATGGTAGCTCAGCGATTGTGCTTAAAGCAGCTACAGCATAACATCGTTTTATACTGTATAGGTTTATTTTCATGGGCCGCCCAGAATTTAGATTTTTAGGACCTTCAAGAGGTTATTCAACTGAAGACATTTCCCCCTAGAAAACATGTCCTCATGCTATTTACAAACACGACAGACCGTGACGATGAACTGAAGGCTTGAGGTACTTGTGTAAACCAACACTTGCTAAGCAGTGACTGAAGTGCTTAGAAAACCAGCATGATGATTCGATTGCTCACAACACAGCAACATCACTCACAGAACACAAATAACACTCTTAAGAAATATGTCCTATCTTAAAATATGCGGCTTAATTAATTCAATATTTTCCCTATATATATTTTGGATTGGCCAGTGAGGTCTGCGTTCTGAGTTAACTACTGCTTAGTCGGAACACCACTGTTTTTACGTTATATCTCAAGAATCGAGATACGTTAAAAAAAAACTTCTAATACTCTTCTAAACTACTCTAAACCATTCCTAAACTCCCCAGGAGGGCCATCTGCGTCCTCATAGCTAGTAAAGGCCATCATTTCTATCACAACCTACACTGTGTGGTGGGACACACCTCTTATTCATTGAATTCAGGTGTTTCATTCAGTCCCATTGCCACAGCTGTATAAAGTCAAGCACATAGCCATGCTGTATGCCTATATGCCTGGTAGTGGAACAGGATGCCACAGTTCCTAAAATTTCTTCCCTCCTAGAGATTCCACAATTACTCAGACATGAAGCAGCAGACTACATAGAACAGGGTCACAGGGAGACGCCACCACTGTAGCTGCAGAGTTCCAAACCTCCTGTGCTGATGTTAATCTCAGGAGGCTTGCCGATGTCCAATTAACATCAGCACAAACATTGTGGAAATGTGTATGTGAAGTGACGAATCACACTTCGCTATCTGACAGTCTGATGGACGAGTCTGATGCTTTGTCGATTGCCAGAAGCATGGTTTTGCCTGACTCCATTATGCTGACTATAAAGTTTTGGTGAGGAGGGATAATGCAATAGGGCTGTACTTCCGGGGTTGGCCTAGATCCCTTAACCTCCAGTGAAGGGGAACCTTCTTATTGTGCATACCAAGACGTTTTGGTCAGCGGTATGCTTTAGGCATTGTGGGAACAGTTTGAGGAAGGTCTTTTTCTGTTCCAGCATGACTGTGCCCCAGTGCACAAAGGAAAGTCCATAAAGGCTGGTTGGTTGAGTTTGACTGGCCTGCCTAAAGCCCTGACCTCAAAACCTCATCAAGCAGATTTGGCATGAACTAGAACGGAGATTGAGAGCCAACCATCAGAATCTGACCTCCCAAAAATTCCCACAGACACATTTCGAAATGTTTGTAAAGGCTATCCAGGAGAGTTGAAGCTGTTATCACTGAAGAGGCGGGACCAAGTCCATATTAATACCTATGGAGTTAGAATGGGATGAAATAAAAACTCCTGTAGGTGTAATGTGTATGTGTCCCAATACTTTTGTCCATATAGTGTAAATCAGTCATGTGACTGAAAGGGGGAAAACATCCATTAAAACACCCACTGCATCCGTCCACACCTGATCACAGCCAGATATCACACATAGCCTACTTGTGAAGATGTCAAATATATGTGTGGCCACCAGAGGGCGTACATCCCTTGCTGTAAATGAGAACAGACTCAACGGTGTACAGCTCTCTACATCAATCAGTCAGAATCTGATTGCATCATTTGGCCCTGCTTTTTTCCCCCTCTCTAGATGATTTGTATTGGCGTACAGCACCGAGGGCGCACTTTAAGGCCATCAGGGGGTCGTATCTCATATGCCCTCTCTAATGGATGAGAGCCTACTCCGGACCATGTAAACACTTTCAGTAGGAGGCTCAGTGCCATGTTTATTGCTCTGTCTTTCATCACTTTCCCTAAACCACACAGCAAGAGCCTAGAGCACAGTGAACGTGTGCGCTTCCATCCGAGTCTTCTCAGTAGCTATGGAGCACTTCAGCACTTCAGAGCAGAACAAATACAAACAATTAGCCAGAAATCTTTGTGCTCCAGCACAGCTTCTATAATCTGATTCAGGCTGTTTAGAGTTTAGAGAGTGTTCCCATTACTTGTGGAGGCCTCTGACAGTGAGTTTCATCTATTTATATAAGAACCTGTCATTCTGTTAAATTAATAGTTTGGCAAAAAGATATTTTATTTTAAAAATTGTAAATTTACATGATTGTACACTTACCCTAAACTCAGTCAGTTAGGCAAGACAACTTCGTGTTAACGGTGCTAACAAACACTGGAAGTCAATAGTCACCAAACTGTAATATATCCTACATAAAAAATCAAGAACAAAACAAAGGAATCTAAGAATAGTCTGGTATGTCCTGATTTCACACTGATACAGGAATATGCAGGCCTGTGGCTTTTGAGAATAAACCACAAACTAGCAACAGGGACGTTTATTAAATATACAGTATATATATATATAATAAACGTCCCTGTTGCTAGTTTGTGGTTTATTCCCCAAAAAGCCACAGGCCTGCATATTCCTGTATCAGTGTGAAATATATCAGTGTGAATATATATATATATACACACATATATTAAAACTAGAAAATCTCTGTTGATGATCTCTGAGGTATCATCATGAGGTATGATCTCTGATCATGTTTCTCCTGACGATTTCAAGGTAGGCCTCCAGTGGGATATTCTAAAATCTCTAAAAGTCAAGGACTGCTTACTTGTCTTCATTGTCCTATTAATTAAAAGTCACCATTAATTAAAGGTTAATGGTGTAGCAGTTACATTACGTTAAAATAAAAAGCTCAACTTCATTCATTTTTACAGAAAAAATTTTCCCAAAATTCAGAACTGGACATTGTATTGGATTTCTAAATACGTTTTTTAGCTTCTCTGCATTACCCTACACCAATGGTCACCAACACTGCTCCTGGAGATCTTCCCCCTTGTGGAGTCTAGTTCCAGCCACAGTCTGCCACACTTGCTCCAGCTAATTGACTCCTTCAGAAGGTCTTGATTGTCTGGATCAGATGCATTAGTGTTATGTAAACTGTGCAGGAAAAGACGTCTCCAGTATAGTCTCAGGAAGAGGACTGGCGACCACTACCCTAATATTGCCTTGAGTGATTGACTGCATACGGGGTAAGTGGAAAATCATGTCCACTTGATATTTGACAAATTATTTTTTAAATAATGCTGGTACCAGTGGGGAACCCTCAGAGCTGCCCGCCTTCAAAAAAGGTCTAATGATTTCTGCCAAATAAATCAGTGCCTGTAATCTTCATGTATTTTTATTTAATATAATTATCATTGTTTTCATACTCGGCAAGCATTGTAATAGTACTCTAATAACACTTTTAAGTTCAGACCGGAAACAAAAGAGCCAAAATTCATGAATGTGTGGGATAATTAGACCTTGAGTCTGAATGGACCCTGATTTTCAAAGGGTGGGACCAATTTAATAAGAAAAAAGGTCTCTCATGGTCTCCTGGAGGTCCTACAGGCTAGCCTGACCACTGCATTGACCGTTTCAGCCAAGTGATAGTCCGAGCTCTTTACTGCGGGACTGATTTACTTATATGTTAATATGTACATTATCAGCTTCAAGTGTCCATATTGAATTTGGAACAGCTAAGCAACGTTTATGTGAGCTGCTCTTAGCTTACCACTAACGTACCTCAAGAATCCCATAGGGATGCTTTACTGTCCTCAATGCATACCTGTACATTGGCCATGGTGTGATACCAGTAGAAGAGGCGTGAGGTGATGAAGTAGGCCACCACCACATCCACACTGTAGTGCTCATGAGCCACTAGGATACACGCTACCCCGACTGCAGCCAGGAGCCAGCAAAGAAGGTGGTACCACCAGAAGGAGCGTGGAGAATCTGCAGAAAGAGGGCGGTGGTGTGGATACAACAGGATTTCAGTAAACGCTGAGCACAACGTAGATCTGTATGTCACTAAGAAGGTTATGGGTGCACACTAGGCAAAAACACCATGCACATCATTAAAGACACACATTAGAAATACATCATACTGTGTTTATATACCTTTTCTAATAAATTAATTTAGCATAGCACATAAAATCACTACATGTGTGTTGTAGACATTGTGACCTCTGGTTCCTGTCACACCGATCACTCAGTGTACCACACTTCCAAGATATACCAAAAATATAAACCCTACATAGATGTACGGTTTCTCTTTCCTTCCTACAGGTCTGGGTTTGGCTAGAGGGGTGAGGCTGTTTAAGGAGGACACTCAGAGCTATGGGCACTCACACTCTTTAATGAAGAGATATGTGAGCGTCAGCATGACTGTATGACCACTGTACAGGAAATCCCCACACATGATGTGTGAGCCGGTGATGGACAGACCAGCTCCAGATATCAGCTGCAGCACACGCTGTAACTTAGCCTGAGAGTCACCGTAAAGCTGAGAAAGAAAGAGAGGGAGGGAAAAAAGAGAGATACTATGGTTAAAATATTTGCATAAGAGGTTTTATGACATACAAGACAAACAAGAAATCCTGCAGGTCTCCAGACAAATCTGATATTTATTATGTTTGCAACTCAGTGTAGGTTATATAAGTAATCAAGTAATCTAGCCTTTCAGATACATAACTACAAAAACTAGGTAGCATTAATGATAAGGAATTAAACTATGCATTAGCATCATGCAAATTCCTTACTGATCATTTGTAAAAACATTTTTAATAAATTATAAAATAAATTATTTTAATAAATTAATTTTAATACATTATAAAAATCCCCATCATTATAAAAGCTTAATGGAGCAGTCCTCTTTACCCAAGCCACACTGTATGTCTGTGGGGCCTGAATGGGGGCAGATGTGAGGTAGACAGAAAGCATAGAACATAGAAAAACATAGAACAGTGCCTTAGTAGTTAGGATTCACCTTTGGGGCACAGGTCATGTGCATGCTAGGCACAGGCAGGGTAGTGATGTACATGGTGACGCAGCGATAGAGGTACAGCGTGCCCATGAGGAAGAAGAACCTCCTGCCCAAAATGGACCTAGGAATGCAGCACAGGAGATGTAATCCAGTGAACCATTTACATACACTCCACATCTAAAGAATAGCTGCACCCAGAAGGAAGTGTGGGGCTGCAGTGTTGTTGGGAAGGAAGATAAAGGTGACCAGGGATAATAAATAAGGATATATTTAGACTGATATGGGGAATATTTACAGTATTGGGCTACACATACAGAAGTAGTGTCTCTCAGTATTGCGTTGGGCCGACATGTTTGGTAGCCCAACATGCCAGATGTCTCAGCATGGACTTCTTAATGGTGTTGGTGGATTCCTTCTGGGTGCAACTATTTTTTGCCTACACCTCAGAGAGCATCACAATCTGCTTCTTGGTACCAGTTTCTAATATTCCTCTTTATTAGATTGATGTAATAATATTAAAAGGTAACCTTGTATGGTTTTGAGCAATTTTATGTAGAACACAGACTCAATTGTCAGATTATCATACAACTTTTGAGAAATAATGCAGATCATTTTGCTTATATGAGGAAATATTACTTGGCAGAGATACAGGGGTTGGACAATGAAACTGAAACACCTGGTTTTAGACCACAATCATTTATTAGTATGGTGTAGGGCCTCCTCTTGCAGCCAATACAGCGTCATTTGGGCAGCCGTGGGTTTATGTTTTTTGGATACAATCCGGGTTAGCACCCGAACATCCCTTTCAGACAGCTCCCTCTTGAGTCCACAGTTAATCCTGTTGGATGTGGAGGTTCGTCCTTCTTGGTGGTATGCTGACATTACCCTGGATACCGTGGCTCTTGATACATCACAAAGACTTGCTGTCTTGGTCACAGATGCGCCAGCAAGACGTGCACCAACAGTTTGTCCTCTTTTGAACTCTGGTATGTCACCCATAATGTTGTGTGCATTGCAGTATTTTGAGCAGAACTGTGCTCTTACCTGCTTACTGAACCTTCACACTCTGCTCTTACTGGTGCAATGTGCAATTAATGAAGATTGGCCACCAGGCTGGTCCGATTTAGCCATGAGACCTCCCATACTAAAATGACAGGTGTTTCAGTTTCATTGTCCAACCCCTGTATATATATGTTCTCCACAAAATGACTTCTATTCTTTATCAATCTAATAATAAGAAATCATAGACACGTAGAAAATTGACACACACACTTTGGTCAGGGTGCCCGAATGTTTGCGTATGACAGTTTGTATGTACACTCTGTGCTCATTGCCCCCTCTGAAAGGAGAGATATTAATAGAGAGTTTGTCCTGCCTTGCCGCTGTAGCGGACTCTACTATTCTGGGAAGGCTATACACTACATCCTGGAAAATTGCTGAGATCTAATTACATTCAGTCACAAGAGCATTAGTGAAGTCAGGTACTGATGTTGGAAGATTAGCTCCCGATCACTCCAACTCATTTCTCAGGGTATGGGATGGAGCTCTGCCACTTCAGAGGATGCAGTTTCACAGCCCAGTGAAGCATACGTAAGGGGGTTACCCTAAGGTTCATATCGTCGCTGTCCAAAGAAAAACAGGTATCTCCAAAATGGCAACTTTACAGGAGAGGCCAAAAACCTCAGTTACTTCCAATGAAAGTCAATGGAACCACACGTCTTTCCAAGCGGTTTGGTCATTTCTTGTGGTCCATTATACATGCAATTTCCACACAGTGTAAACAGCAGCTTATGTGATCAAATGAGGCATTAGAGTAAAAATCAACAAAAATGGAGATACATATTTTTCTTTGGACAGTGACGATATGTGGCAGCACCAGAGCATCCGGTTCTATTAGCAGTGCTTTTCTATGAGGTAATGTCAGCAAGGTGTGCACGTTAAAGTAGCTGAATTCACAGATTAGCACGTGTCAGGATGACATTATGGATGAGAGTTTCAAAATGATCAGAAAGTACCATTTCATCAGAACTTCATTTGTATTCATTGCAGGAGCTACCAGTCTTGTTCATGAAGGGCCATTACAGCAGCAGGGCTTTATTCCAATCAACAGAAGCACGTCTGATTCCACTTATTTCATCAGCTGCTCAGTCTTCAAACAATTGATTAGGTGCAATCGTGTGAAAAAGCTTGGTGAAATTACATGTTTACATGTTTCTCTCTCAGGAGGCCACCCAGGCGCTAGCTCAGTCTCTTCTCATTTCAAGGCTTGACTACTACAGCTTGCTCCTGGCTGGATCTCAGGACCTCTGCAGCCATCAGGCCCCTGCAAGTGTTTCAGAACGCAGCAGCATGGCTTGTCGTAAATCTTCCCAAGTTCACTTATGTCACCCCACTGATGGGCTGCCTTCACTGGTTTCTTGTAGTTGGCCAATGGACCCAGCCCTACCCACCCTGGGGCAATGAGTCGATTTCTACCTCAGGCCATTCTAGCTTCAGGTATAGCTCGGCTTGTCCCGCTATCCCTCAACTCTCAAAACTCTTCTCAGTCCTGGCATTCAGAAGGACGAAATGAAATTCCACTGGCTGTCCCAACAGCGGACACTCTTGCAGTCTTTAAACGCAGACTGAAGACCCATTTCTTTCTGAACCGCTTAACAGAGCACTGATCTAAGTACTGTAATGGAAATGATCTAATTATTGTCAAAGTGATTCATAATCAATAAGTGTGTTCGTGTGTTTTCTCTTTGTGCGTGAATAGTACCTGTTAGTAGGCCAGTGTTTTTCCACCATAGCTTCTATGAACTCTTACAAATATGCAAGCTCGTTATTTTCCTCCCTACACAAGATAACAGGGAGACCTTGGGCGGATGACACTGGGAGACTCCTCATTTTGATGTACAAGAGGCTGATACATCCCAAGGTCTGCAGGTACCAAGATTTACAACTTGGGCCTGAACTCAGTGAGCTCCTGCACGATTACGTAACTGTAAAACCAGCTTGGGCGGAGTGCTCGCACAACCCTGTATGGTATATGTGGAGCTTATGGAGTAACGAGCTTCCAACTCGCTCCAATAAACTTGCTACTCACTTTGATCCAGACTCAGAGACTCTTAATTGTCTGTCACCTAGAGATTTCCACCACAGTACGTACTGCACTCATTATTAAGCAGTCCAGTGCTTTGTGTTTATTCTGAGCTCATCACTGCACTTTCTTTCTAGGTATGAGCACTGGCTAGGTATTGCTATTGCTAAGTATTGCACTTATGCTGTGTTGAACTCTTTATTATTGAAATGCCGTATTGTAGTCCCTGTACAGGGTGTGTACAGGACTGGCATGCTGAGTGTTTTTGCATACCACTGTATATGAGGTGTACTTCTGCTTGGCTGGAATGAAAACCGCAAGATTGGTGACCCTTGCGCCACAACATATATTTAGAGATGACATAAAACTTAGGGAATAAGAAGAGTGCAGTGCATAGAACTGACGTACTGTGAACCTGTTACTCGTTTGATTCTAGGGTAGGGTAGACACACGTCAGGTTTAAGGCGGACAGTCCCAGTCCTCCGTCTAGCTCGGTACCTGGACGGACAGTCCTCGTCTTGGAATGAATTTAAAATGTCCACTCATGAACAATATTATGTGTGCCATTGGCTGATGTCTGTGTTGCAGTTTAACAGGGTCACATGACATGATGTCTGCTTTTGGGGGTGGGATGTCCTCCTTTTGGGATTATGAAAGTTGTCACCCTATTCTAGGGCTAAATACATAGAACCCCTACTGGGCATTTTTTACCCCAACCAAAGTCACACACATTCTATGCAGAACAAATGAAAAGTGCAGTAATATGAATTCTATGGGACCTTTCAAATACAAAATAGCATTTATTGGACATGTATTGGTCTTCTTAATGAAAAAGAGGCCAGACACTTACCGGTATCTGTGGAAGAGCCACTGTGTGGACCAGATCCCCACCAGCACCATGCCATTGACTTCGGTCACTGTGAACGCCCACTTTACGCGGCCAATGTAGTCAAAGAACTTGTCAGGGAGGGGTGGGCTGTTCTCTTTGGCTGGGACCCTCTCATGCACCACCGTTATCACCACCGTGGTCAGCACCAGGTTGAAGGCAGCATACACAAAGGCAAGGAGTGTCTTCCACCACTCCATGGGCAGCCGGATGGGCTGGCCCTCTGGCACCGAGATCTTGACATAGTCTCGGTTTCGGCCGATGGCCTTTCGGGTCCTCTTGGCTTCCTCAGCCACAGGGCTGTGGACGGGACAGACTAAACCCTGTGGGTGGTTGCCATTATGCTTGTGTGCTTCTGTAGGATGCCGTTCGCACTGGTGATCCGCAGATGCCATTAGTGTCCACTTGCTATCTACTAATAGCTGCAGCGTGGAACATACACACAGGCTTTGGTCTGTGTTACAGGTCTGCACCACTGCTGGGACTGAATGGCTTCAGCCGTTTGGGTTTCAGGTGTGGCACTCCAGCTGCAGCCTCTGATGAAAGAAACAGGGAGGAAACCAGATAGGACCAGATGGTTTTAATTATAGTGTTAATAATCAATACAGGCTCTTTATAACCACAAATAAACAGTGTGTTCATATTCAGAGGGAAGTGTATCACAGTATTTGACATGAAATGCTCATCATCAATAAGCATGAAGCTGAAGTGGATCTCTTGATGTCTGTAATCCAATCCCAGTGTTTCTGTATTTGGCTCTCCTTAACCTTTAGCAGTCGACAGCTGTTTTGCCAGACTATCTAAATGGACTGCCATAACTGCGGGGTATTGACTGTGTACTTAAAAGTAAGGGCCAAATAAGGCTCAGGGAATAACCTGCAATGTACCGGCTAATGGTAGCACACCACTATTGCATGGTGCTGCCATATTGCAACAATTACTTTATCCCAATTTTCTCAATTTTATCTCAGAAGGCGGAAATATAAAATCCATCCTTCACTGTTTAAATATGGAAAAGATGACACTGGGGGCCCTCAGGTCATGGCCTTCTCAAAGCTGACTTAATTTTAGGAGAACAGGAAATTTTAATAGTAGCTGTGAAAAGTTTTTTTTTTTTTTATTTACACCCACCACCAGACACTTTATTAGGGACACCTCCATCTTCAATGCCCATTTTATCGGTGTACCATGTAGGTAAGTCCAGATGTTACTGTAATTGGAACTGAAGGTAGAAGGTGTATTTAATGTGTCCTACATTCCAAATAACATTTGAACTTGATTTTAATTAACTTTGTAAATACCGATTTTTACCAAAGTTTGATTTGCCCACACTATTTTTATTAAAACAATAAAGAAATAAATTTTATGATGCTTTCCACAATTGTTCATGGTGCCCTTATGGCAACAATTTATCACCTAGCCCCCTTAAAAAAAAAAAAGAAACTTAAATATGGCATTTGTAGTGCAGATTTTCTTTATATCATGAATAAAACAGAAATACAAAAACAGAAATAAATACGATATTTTTAAATTCAGCAAATAAATTATTATTATTATTATTTTCATTTAAAGAAAAAGAGCCAAAAATACACGTGTTGTGATATTTGCATATGACTGCAAGTTACACATTTTTCAAAACTACAAGCAACTGTATTTGAGATTCCTAAAAATGGCAGGTCTGTGTTGGTTTAGGCATGCTGCGTGCACAGTGCTACTCCATTGCTTAGTAGCTACATTAGCCTTCGAGATCTAGTGCACCATTAATAAAGAAAACTTCAGAAACCAAACATGTCTTGGCTGATGGAAAGATGAAAAACATTAATGATCATAAGACAAGATTCTCAGTTGAGATCCTGTACAGAAGCTGTGCTTCTGGTCCAATAGTAGGTTTAACCTGCGTCCATAAATCTGTGTCTCTGTGAATGAAGGGCGTTCACTGTGTTTAAGGCTTTAAACAACTTTGAGGCTTTGAACAAAAGCGTGAAGCTTGTTTATACGAGCTGTTGTTGACTGCTTCCCTGAATGGCTGGAAGTTTCCCTCGCTTGAAAGTTCATTCTGCCATTTTTCCGGGGGCTTGCCAGATGTGCACTGCACTCTTTTATTTGAACCCTGCACTGACTTTGAACCTGGTGGGAATCTGACACTTGTATCAAGCACCTAGTGCCTTGTTTGATGTTCAGAGTCTTTTCCCCTGTCTGCTCTCATATTGTCCTCCAATAATAACATCACAGTTCAAGGTATTTGCAGGATTTTGCACAGATAAAAAAAAACTCAACTAAAATAAAGTTTCATTTAGAATATACAGTACAGAGCATCTACACTGAGCTAATTTAATTTCAGGGGTTTGTATCCCACATGAGTAAGTTGCGTTCCCCTTGCTTTTTTTGAAATAAAGGAGTAATATTTAATCAGGGTTAAAGTCATGGTTAAACAGTCACCATTAACGTCCTCAGTCTGTCGAGTCCATATATGGAAACTATGGTAAAACCAGTGTGTTTTTAATTGACCGCTTTTCCGTGATGTCACAGGGACCAGCTAATTTACTTATATCCATCTTTTTGGCCTACAGCAGTGCAGTGCTGTCCACTCAGAACAGAGCAAAGTATGAGGCAGAGTAAGCCCATTTCTTTCTAAGGGATAAGGAGAGATTGGAAAATGATTATGTAAAATGAATCATGCTCACGTTTAATACAAAAACCATTGGACCCTTCAATGTAAGGATATGCTCTGAATGGCATATGCAAAGCATATGATGTGCAAATATCCAAATAACTAACCAAAAAATAAAAGTAGAAGAATGTTTGGTGAAACACTATTACAACAATGATGAAATTGTTCTTCAGATTGATGGATACTGTTTGGGATTTTTTAAAATATAGAACTATCTTTAAAACAGTTTTATAAAGTTCCAAAAAGACTTTTTCTATGGCAATGATGTCAAGATAAAAACGTTTGCTGGGGCTTTATGAACCTGCTTTCTAAAAGATTTTATGCAGAACCCTTATTCAACACGCTTAGCTTTTTAATGATTCTATGCAGAACTATTAGTTATATATATATATATATATATATATATATATATATTTTTTTTTTTTTTTTAATTAAGACCATAGTGTTGAGCAATCAGAACTGGGTAACATTTCCACAAATCCATAAATCACTATAATTTAGACTGTGGCTAATGAGTTCTACGATGTAAATAACTTGAGACAGGTAAGTGCGCTGCATTTCATAATTCGCACATCACTATGTAAAACATTGTCACCTTTTACTTTCAATATAAGCTTTTATTTTATCTTATTAAAATAAATACTAAAAAATTTTTAATAATTAATTTTATTCAAATATTAGTTCAAACCATTTGACCGTCACTAATGTTCGTATTTTGTCTTTGACTGCTAGAACCAGACCAGGGTGCAGACCTGAAAGTCAGATGGGCTTTATTAAATAATCAGTAATCGAACACAGTAACAAAGCACAAACAGACATGGAGGGACAAGGCAAGACCGAAGTCAAGGGACAGGCAGAAGTCAGAGCCAGGGTAGTCAGGCAGCGAGGTAACTAGGATAGAAGGGCTAGGCAAGAGAATGGCAAAATGAACGAAAGGGAGGTCGAAAGCCAGAGAGGAGATCAAACGAGAAAGCCAACAGGGATAAAGCAGAAAGAGGAGGACAAAAACAAAGGGAGTCGAAAGCTCGAAGATAGAGAAAAAAAGTCGAAGATAGAGAACAAACGCTCAGAGTGGCAAACTACGTGTGGCAAAGCTTCGGAAAGAACAATTGTTTGTGAGGGGGACATATACTGGAGCTAAATAGCCTATATGCACACTCTCTTCCGCATTCCGAGTCAGCCAGCTTCGTCACTTCCTGTCTTGCTAGTAAACAGCGCAGCTATGGCGTTTTTCACTCGCTCGCTTCAGGATTTACCCAGGATTACGGTCAGCGACGTCACTCGTATTATTCAGACATCGTGTCAGACGTCAGCAACAATGAAAGAGAAGGGCTTCAAACTCTACATTTCAAGCTTCGTCCACATTTATGAAGGTAACATCCGGTCTTGTAATGTTAGCCCTTGGCTAAACTGTTTGTTTATTAACCAATGCTAACGTAGTGATACATACAGTACCACATCAAAACATTCGAATATCATGGAGAAGGTTCACTTTTAATAATTAAAATTCAAACTTTGTGATTAATATAAAATATGACCCTTTAACAAAAAACCTTTTCACCATATTCTCATTTTTGATGTTGCACTGTATATTTATAATCAGGAAACGAATGTTAATCAGACAGCTGCGGGATCCGGAGCCGAAGCGTAGTCGTGGTCCCCGGGGAGTGTATCAGCCTCCTTGACAGGTGTGTCATCCTCCGCCGGTCGCTTTCTCCTCTCCCAAACCCCCGGTCTTGAAAGTGGAATGGGGAAATTGTTCCCCTCAAACAACATCGGCACCGCTCCCTTCTTTAACAGTCGCCGTCCTGACTTGGACTCTGGTTCACGCACATCCTCTTTCTTAAAATGCCGGCTACACAAGCGGGTATGCGGAGTGACTGTGAAGTTCTCCCTCCGGATAGCAACAATCCATTTATGCCGGTTTTCCGCATCGGAGGGAGACGTATGAAAACTAAGTACTTTGTTGTACTTACTGGAGGCCTGACATAAAGGTACACAGCAATGTTCAGCTGTAGCGCTGTCAGTTCGCTGAAACTTAAACTTCTTTGCTTGAGACAATATCGCGATTTCCCTAAACTCAACACAACAATGTGGATAGTGGAAGTGGCTGAGCTGGCTGAGATTTTAGCGGAAATACGTCAGCACCCCTGTGTGCATGTACCCCGTTGGTTATAGCTGGGCTAAAACTCAGGCGACCTAAAGCTGACCTGATTGGCCAACTGGGGACATGTGGTCGTGACATCATCGAGCGCTGCCCTCTGGGAAGTTGAGTCCGGAGCAGCGGAGGAGCCGGGAAAACCCGGAAGCGAGACAGTAACAAATGGTTTCACTTACATTTATTTTTTTACGTTACGCTATTTTTCACAGTGTAGAAAGCTTAAGATTTTTAGCTCAATTATCCCATTCAGTGAAAAAAGCTGCATGTCTAATAAGATGCTCTAGATAATAAATAAATAATAATAATGACTAAAGTCTTGGCTGCCTGAAGCTCCTCCTCCTTCCCAAACTAACAAATACATTTAGTAAATAACAGAAAACAAATGAATTAAGAACTTCAAAACTCCAGTTTAAGTTTTCTTTCCCTTTGCTATAGTCTCTTCTCATACTACAACTATATAAACAAAGCCTCTGCTTAAAAAAGGCGCTTCAATGTAAATGTAATAATTATTGAGAACCTATGAAGGAGCCACAACCACAGAACAGAGAGAGGGCTCTCCAATTAGAGCAGCTCTCCTCTCATATCCAAGAAACAGGACTAACTGTAGGGCCTGGCTTACTGGAACCAGCAATAAACCAACGTTAGCTCTCAGAGGCACTCCTCAAACTTCTGGACCCTGTGTGAACACAGCTTCTGTGGGCTGCCGTGTTTGAAAGTAATTATATGAACTATATATGAAACAGAAAGAGGCTCTACTCCACCCAGAAACAGCTAGCTTTCAATGCTCATGAGGTTTTCTATCAGCTGCTATTCTGGCTAAACGTTTTCAACCTGCACCTGTAAAAAAGGGCCGTTAATTTACAGTAATGTACTCGCAGTAGAGTTACCAACAAAGAACTGCATATTCAAGGTTATAATTTCAGCATTTTACTGTATATTAATAGTCATAGTAATTTACTGTAAGTTGCGCCATCTTGTATGTTACTGTTAGTTAATGCACCTCATGAATGTCCAATCTTTTATCTTCACCTAATTTTTATCCTGTAAAATAACAAACTAGTATTTTACTCTCAAAAAATCACTGTACCTTTACAGCAGCACTATTCATTAACATGATGGTAGTTCATTTAAAAAAGGGTGTAGCACAATTCCACATAGGGAAACCCTGGAAGTGAATTGACCTATCCAATGTGCTCTTTCAAAGTAACTGTTGATAAGATGAATAAGATCATCAAAAGGTTGTAATTTATTTTTGCTATATAATGTTAAGTTTTCAGTTCATACATTAAAATAAAAATCAAAATCAAAGTGAACTTTATTGTCATGCAGACTTTACATCAGGAGTGCAAAACTGAACGAGACTGCGTTTCTCCAGACTCCGATGTGAAAATATAAACATGGTGCAAACACACAAGACATACTAGAAACATAACAGTGCAGACGAGACGTAAGTATAAATATAGACGGGGTGGGGGAAAGTACCAAATAGGAAGTTATACATTACACAGAAATATTACACTTGTATATAAAGATATTGCTATGTTTCTAAGTGATGATATTATTGCACACTGTAACATATATGTAAACATAACACTGTAGCTGTAAACCTAACACTGGAAAGTGATAAAGTGCTTGATAATAATAAACAGTGAGATTGTTGCACAGATTATTGCAAATAATTTAGCAGCGTTAAAAAAGAGATACGAGTTGAAATAAATATTATATATTGATAATGCTGTGTACAGTTCTAATATGCATGACTGAGTATTTGACCTTGTGTGTGTTCATTGACCAATCCAATCCAATCCATTAAGTTACTGAGCCAAACTGGAGCTACTGGAATAGAGGGTGGTTTGAACCGAAGACACGTTTTCCGGAATATTCATGTTACAAACGAAACAAGCACTAGAGTTTCACCCTGGGTTGCCAGGTTTCTGTAATGCCTGCCCAAAAACATAGCAGTGAAAAACCATTTCCAAGACCTGTGGACCGAGCCTGGATAAGCCAGTGAAACACTGTTTATTGTCACTGTACACGTACAACCCTAGTTTCATTTTGCAACTCCTGAAAGGTAAATCGTGTTCAATAAGAGCCAATAAGGCCTTTTAGAAGGCAGGGACTGGAGATAACCTGAAGTACATAAGGTATGCCTTATCTCTCTGGAATAAAGGCAGTGATATAGCATTAGAGCCATACAGCTCTCTCAGCAGCACTTCTGATGACCCAAGGCAGTTTCAACATCCTTCTACTGTCAAACAATTCCACCATATCAACCTCCTCATATCAAATGTACACAGCTGGCTTCAGACTGGAAGGCTAGCTGTGTATCCATCTGCACCAACACAAGACAATGCAGTCAAATGCACGAAAACTTGATTCAGAGGTAGAGATGGTTCTGATCTAATCCCAGGTATTAATGCCAGCAGAAAGTGCTTGACGCACAGGCGCCTGAGCCGGAGCAGTTATTATAGTATCTACTTTTATTACATATCTGTTTGCTCCCCTACTTTTTATTCAGCCTTAGTGTTTAGCTTAGTGTTTGTGATGTGAGAAGGTGAGTGAAAAAGGGTGACTCTGTTTCCGACAGCAGTGTGGATTTTTGTTCCCAGAATACTGGCATCTCAAGAGCAAATTGTGCCTGATATTGGCCTTTCAAGAACAATAATAATGTCTTAATAATGGAATTATGTCTTCTATTCTTGAGATATGATAATGTCCAAATAGTGACTTATTTTATTGACAGTTCTGCTGATTGTTTTAAAGTAAAGTCTGATTTTTTGAGGATTTTGAAAATGTCGAAATAGCAAGTGATGTCTTATTTAGGGTGATTTTGAATGATTATGTTAAAATAGTCACTTATATTTTGAGATTTTGACTGAATCAATGTCTTATTTTGTTAAGGTTTTGACTGATTAAGTCTGAACAGTGTTGAGTTTTTACTGATCATTTTCTATGGAAACACTCTGGACAGACTGCTAGTCCAGTTACAGTGTTATGAATAGTATAAACAGCACTGATCTAAATAAAGTCAAATATCAATAAACACACAGAGGTGCATGTTATTACTGTAGCTGACTAGTATTAGAGGGTTAATAATATTTTTATAAACACCCTCATTCAACAACCCCCCCACCACATACACACACACACACACACACACACACACACCATCTTTCACTTCTATAAAGTGTTCACAGCTCCATTCCATGAGATGTCAAAAGAAAAAAAAAAAACAGATCCAATAGTGGAACAAGTCTAGGCTAAAATGACACATTGGCAGCAGTGTCTTTCTTCCTGCAGCGTAACACAGTGTTTAGAGACGTGTGATCATGATAGCCGAATTTTAGATGCTGACCTTAGGTCACATCAATCAATCAATCAATCAATCAATCAATCAATCAATCAACCAACCAACCAATCAATCAATCAATCAGTCAGTCAGTCAGTCAGTCAGTCTGTCAATCAGTCAATCAGTCAATCAATCAGTGTCAGTCAATCAATCAATCAATCAGTCAATCAGTATATCTATCTATCTATCTATCTATCTATCTATCTATCTATCTATCTATCTATCTATCAAACAATCAATCAATCAATCAATCAATCAATCAATCAATCAATAAACCAATCAATCAATCAATCAAAATTTTCATATATAGCACTTTTTACAAGTAATGTTGCTCAAAGCAGCTCTACAGAAATGAGGTTATGGATGGATCAAACAAAATATCAGTATTATAATAACATAAAATATATTCATATAAATTTCTCCAGAAATTCTCCAAAATGACTAGGAATAAATCTTCTGTATATTAACTTCCATATGTGGACATTATTTACACCACTGAATATTTTTATTACGGCATTTCCACTATGAACATATTATACATTCCTGCACAGCTCTGTCTGTCCAGGGCCGGATTCCAAGGTGCAACAGGAGTAGTGCAGTGTGTACAAATGTAATACAACAGTTTTAACTTCCGCCAGGCAGACTCACCTCGCTGTATCTGAGCTCAGTTAGCGCCATAATAAACTTCACCCAAAGGGCAGACCATTTGTGCTCCACTGTTAAATAGTGAATGCGATACAGACACAAAAGTGGCTAAAACTCCCCAGACAGCTGAGCAGTTTGGACATTTTAGGCTTTTGTAAAACACTTACTGAGCAGCTGCGTTCTGTTGAATTAAAGGGACTTCTCCTCTGAAAACACAAGAGTGTGTCAGGAGCGGCCCTTATTTCCATTCAGCTATGCTTAAAAGCCCCATTAGCCGACTATCACTGCTCTCTTCCCTCTGAGAGGCATCTCAGGAAACGACATCACACAGACACACAATACAAGGTAATCAGAGCCAAACTTGAGGAGAGTACAAAGCCTTTCATGATAAAGTACTCATTTAGACAGAAGCCAGGCTGAAAAGCAGCTCTGACTGAAGTAACGAACCGTACACGTCCTCGCAGAGTCCAGGCACTAATGATTCTATAGCTACTAGGAACGCAGCAGCATTAGTCATGGCTTGGATCGTATGGATAGATAGATGTACGTACTTGGTGACATCTAATTTATAGGCTAGGCACTGTATGGCACATGCACAAGCACTAAATGGCATATTTAAAAATCTATTTTTTAAACAAAAGCTGTTTAATGCCTCCCATAATCCAACATTTCTGGATAATCCGACCACTGAGATATGAAATCATTCACAGTGCCCTGATGTGAAATGGTTTGTTGCGGAGAAACTCGATGGCTCATTCTGTACAGTGGTGCTGATTGGAACCAGGGATCTCAGTGTCCACAAAGCCTTTTATATACTGTTCAAAACCACGCTGAACCAATATATAAGATTTGTGATACGTAATAATGATGATGAAAATACATAAATACTGTTTGTGTAGTAGCTGGCCTCACAACATTCTACATGTACCTCTTGCATGTGAAAAATATTATTCAAAATCATATTTTATCAAAAACAAACCCTCTCATAAAACAATGTTACAATCACTAGACGATGAAATCATATCATGTCCTGTAATTAGGAATTTCGGCTGTGAGCATTTCACACCAAATTATCTCGAACTGAATTGAGAAGAAGTTGTAGAACATTGTTGGTGGATGTCATGATGTTATGATGTCCATATACACAGTAGATAGCCTTTAAACTTTATTAAGCCTGAAGGAAGTTCACTTTTGCACTCTTGTACTAATGAACTACAGGAACCAGTTAATGCTATCTAAAGTAAATGTAGCTCTGTATACGCTGTCCACTAACTCAGCTGGAACAGAAACTGAAACGACTGTTTTACCACACCTATGTTTATATATATATGCATATATATCCCAAACAGTTCTAGAAAGTTCTAAACAATTCTCATAGCACTAGAAAATTTCAGAATCCCGACAGTTCTATAAACTTCTCGAGAGACCTCTAGAAAGCAAATGTCCTGAAAAAAATAGAGAACTCTTCACAGCATCATTGTCCTGACCATGATCCTGGTTTATGGGGACCCGTAGCCTTAATATTTAGCATCTTAGTATTTGGTACAGTATGTGGCCCTTTAGCTTTAATGACAGTTTGCACTGTCCAGTTGGCATGGACTTCATAAGCACTTGCAAAGGCCTCTTATCAGGGCATCGGATCCACCTGAGAGTCGTGTGATCGGCTTCAATGGAAGGAATACCACTGAAGAGCAAATCTGACCTTTCTCGTACAAATGACTTTCTTGTCACGGATTTGCTTACGTTTGAATAGTGACCTCGGAATAGTGCAGGACATTTGAATATTCCTTCGTCATTTCCCTTCTCATACCTTCTCTTTCCTTTTCTTTTTTCTTTTCCATAACTGTGTTGTTTTTTTGCAGGTTCAAATGCGGGTTTAATAAAAATTTTCAATGTGGCCTCAGATTTTTATAGACCCTGTTGCAGAAACTTAATTTTTATAGTACATCATGCATACGTTAACATTTACACATTAAGTTCTGACATTGTAAACCGTGCACATTAATATCCACGCATGTCTGTGCTGTCCAAAGAATAACATGTATCTCCATTTTGACGATTTCTACTTTTATGCATCATTTGAGCATAGCAGCTGCTGTTTACGTTCTGCAAAAATGTCACAATGAACAGACCAGCAGAAATGGTCCTAAATTGCTCTGAGAGATGTCTGGTTTCATTGACTTTAATTAAATTTGAATGAGGTTTTTCCCTCTCCTGTAAAGTTGCCATCTTGGAGTTGCTTGTTTTCCTCTGGACAGCGATGATATAGGCCATAAGTACTACTGTAGCTAGACAACGGCTGAACATCAATGCTCCTGTAACATTACTCATGTAATGTGGCTTAGATTAAGATTAACTCTGGTTTATACAAATCCAATAGAGATTTAGTTCCGCAGTCAAACCTAGGCTTAATCTGCATACGACATAGTCCATCCCACTCCACAATCTACACCCTGCAACCAGCCTTCAGCCATAAAGAGAGCCATAAAGACAGTAAATTACTGTACCATTCGGTTGTAAACCTCTTCATGCCAAGTCTCACTGGACTACTATAGTCAGCCAGCAGCTCCTCCAGATACGGCAGCAGCAGCAGCAGCAGCAGCGTACGTCCCTGTGTGACTCTGCCCTTCCTCACGCTGTTCTTTACACTGCTGTCCTCATGTCTCCAGACTCAGAGCAGCGCTCTTCCTCCAGCCTCCGCCCTCTGTTCTGCTCTCCTCTGCTGTGATGGAGATGCGTGTGGTGGAAAGCTGGCAGGGGAAAATGTCTTCCACATGCTGCAGACACAGTAATGGATGGGTTGGCGAGCTCTGCTGGCTCTGCCCTGCCTGCCTGCCTGCTATTTCCAGAACAGCCGCCTCACTGCCTCCAGCACAGGCCTGTGTTTTGCTCTTTGAGTGTGGCCGGCGACCTACACATTAACACACGCTGCTAATGACACAGTGCCGTAGGCTGCACGGTCATTTCTTTCCTCCGTAAATATAACATCAAAAGAGGAGATAAAAAAAAAAAAACTCTAGCCACACCAAAGAAGCTCTTAAGGGAGGCGTTTGAACATCTAGCTGGTGTGTTTAACCCCTTAAACTGAGAAGACTTTTTGTATGTAAAGCCATATTTCAGTTCCTTATTCGAAGAACTACATAGCTTACATATTCGTTTCATATGCAGTTGTCATTTTAGTTATTAATAAACCCTCAGCTTGTGTAGCAGGCTTCCGGTTTAAGGTGCATGGGCGCTGGGATAGTTTTGTAATTGCACTGTAACCCAGCCCAAACTCAAATATAAAAAACTATATGTGCACTCATCAGCAACACAATAGCTGCACCCAGGAGGAATCAACCAACAGGTACCAAACAGGTTTGACATTGTGAGACATTTGAATAATTCAGGTTTGCGAATAATCGCACATGTGATGTAAACAGGGACGGGCCTTTTCGCTGTACCTGGCCACGATTTTGGACATTCAGCAAGCAGTGATTCCCAGTGAGTCATCCTGTTAGTGCCAGCACAGTTGGCAGATGGCTGCACTACACAGGACTAAAGCACGTAGATAGTTACGACGACTGCAATGGTGTTGTGCCAGACTGTCATGGAGTGACTCAGAATGGCAGCGGCTCATCTTCAGCGAAGAGTCCCGCTTTTGTCTTGGCGGAGACGAGAAATGAATGTGTGTGGAGACACCGTGGTTAGCACCAAGATGAACGGTTTGCAGTCACATGTCACACGTCCAGAAGGCCTGGTGTCACTCCATCTCCACCCCTACTGCAAATCTGCAGGAACTGTGTGAGAATATTCAAGCTGCATGGGTGGATTACATAGCAGCCTGACGCCACACTGAGAGACACTACTACTTCTGTATGTGTAGCTTAATAAATATTCCCATATCAGTCTTAATTCAGGTATCTCAGTTCTTTACCTTGTGTGAACATTTAAATTAACCAATAGAAAAGCTCCAAAATAGCTTGGGATGAAAATCTCTGGCCTTTAGTTGACATGACCTTTTTCTTCATCTTTATAGCTAACATGTTTGAACTGCTCCACCAACCCAAACTGACAGATCAGATACTGAAATTGACATTTGCATACTTTGTGGCTGTATTTCCCATAACCCACCACCTGATGACATCATTGTCACATTTCCACAATCCTCCAATCCCGTTTCGTTTTCTAGATCCTCTACTCCAGAGTACTGATTACACAAATCTGATTCTCATCTAGTCTGAGTGTGAGTGTGTGTGCGTGTGTGCACGTGAGTGTGTGCGCGCGTGTGTGTGTCTGCGTGTGTCATTGTGTGTTTGTGTGTGTGCGTGTGTGTGTGCGCGTGCGTGTGTGTGTGTGTGTGTGTATGTGTGTCTGAGTGTGAGTGTGTGCGAGCGCGTGTGTGCGTCTGCGTGTATGCGCGTGTGTGTGTCTGCGTGTGTGAGTGTGTGCGTGTCTGCGTGTGTGTGTGCCATCGTGTGTTTGTGTGTGTGTGTGCGTCTGCGTGTATGTGTGTGTCTGCGTGTGTGTGTGAGTGTGTGCGTGTCTGCTTGTGTGTGTGTGTGTCATCGTGTGTTTGTGTGTTTGTGTGTGTGTGTGTGTGCGTGTGTGTGTGTGTGCGTGCGTGTTTGTGTGTGTGGGTTCGTGTGTGCGTGCGTGTGTGTGTGTGTGTCTCACACTGGCTTATTGAGAAGTATGGCCACTCTGTGCGGGCTGAGGGTTTCTCTCTGTGATTACTCGTTTGGTAATCTGGTTGTTTGATATTATTCTGATTCTCTGATTCTGGTTTGTCTCTTTGCCCTTTTGGTACCTTTGCTGATATGATTGTTTGCCTGGTTTTGTCTCCCACCTGTTTCCCTTCTCAGACTCTACCTTGCCCTTTTGTTATGTCCGCTTTCCTGTTGTTGCTGCTGTGTCTGACTACAAATCTGTTCAATAAACATCGCCTTGATTTTAGCTCAGCACTTGTCACAATCTGTCTATCCATCAACACACAAACCCACCTTGGTCAAGTCCAAGACTATGATTTAAGAGTCATAAGATTGAGTCAAGACTCTGACTGAAGGGGCTGACACTAAATCAAGAGCCAAAAAATGGGAGTCCTCTTTGAGCTCAAGCCTTGTCTTAAGGGGAACTCTGGCTACTCTGGCTTGTTTGCAATGTACACAACCTATACTACAAAATATGACACATAATCCAAAAGGTTTTGTGTATTATCAACATAATACATAATAGAATAAAAAAACCTGTTATTGCACTGTGATGGTTGCAGTGGAGTCAGTCTTACAGAAAATGAGACAGTCAAAAAAATTTTCTCTTGAGTGATGTCACTCTGTAGATAAAGAGGAAGGTCTGAATTAAATATTAAAGAGAGCACAGAATGGAAAACTGCACTTACATTTTCATAGGTAATTATGAGAGCTCTGTAAATAGAACCCAGATAATGTGAACCTTAAGTGATGTCATCTCCTCCGTCAAGTGAAACGCAAAATCACTGCCATTCCACTCAATAAGAATGTATGTCTACCAGCTCATGTAAACCAGACAATGTAGCGACAGCAATACCATGCAGAAACCTACCTTTACAGGCTGTAAAGAGGCTGTGGGAACTTTTTATTCCCTGTCCAGGGAACAGGCAGGGTTGATCTTTAAAGAAAGCTGAAGTTGGCTTTTATTCACCAGTATCTGAATCTAATGTTCCATTCAACCTTAAATGCTACAGCAGAATGGACAATAGGAAGCCAACTTAAGCTCCTACATCTTTAATAGAACATCTTATCCTGGCTAACTTTTAATTTAAGGGTGTCAGTTGGCTCTTCACATTTCACTCCAGGCAGTGTCTAGAATAATTTTGAGGCTTCACACGGGGAAGAGAGGAGCAATGCCACAACCCCAACAGCAACCTGTAAGTAGCAGACATGCTCTGCGATCTTATCCACGGTTTCCTGGTTGAAGCAGATGATCTAAAACTGAGAGGTTCATAGTGAGTGACAACTTGTAATTTGTAAATAATGTAATTTGTGTTGACGTCGAGGTTCCTGTCTTTGTCCGTTTTGACATGTTGGTTCTAAACCAGCCAATCAGAGTTGAGCTCATCAAAATTTTCATAAGTGAACAATAAAAAGGCAAAACAGCTCGTTTCATTCTAGAGCCATATCACAGGGCTGTAAATGGGTGTGTAGAAGCCCATCTGGGCATCTTCCACCCCGGCCAATCTCATATACCTTCTATGTAGAACATCAGAGAACACTTTAAAGTGCTGACGACATGCATTCTACGGCACCTTTAAAGCCCATGTAAAAGAAGGCCAGAGACCTGTTAAACATGTCAGACAGTAACTGCTGAAAACATGCAAGAAGACTGAACTTTGTAGTACTAAGCTGAGGAGTGAGAGAGTCTTTTTTTTGCTGGGCCTGAAATCGTGTGTTGATTGAGCACTGGAGCTAGACTTAGCTTTACCCCTTCCCTCAACACTATGATGCTACTGTATATAAACTAGAACATATTAGCAATAGCTAGGTCAGTGAACAGCGGCTACATTTCACGACCTGGTTTCTGCTGTGCTTAATAACATATTGTTTTGTGGTGTGACAAACTCAAAGCCCATTGATTTATTCATTAATTAAATTAATTAATTAATAAATGCTTACACTGACTTATATTTAGGTCCATGTTTCTTGGTCAATGGACAAGAGAAAGATTGACTATTTGGCATATGGCAAATATATATGTTTTCACTGCTACATATGCTAACTGCACCTCAGTTCCCGTATTGACATTCTGACAGACTGTGTTTCTTCCGTTACACTGTAAAACCCTATAAATAAAGTTGTATTGAATTGACATGTTCCTCAATACAAAACTACGATAACAAATACTAATTACAAGAGCAAATCGTCGCTGCCCTAAGAAAAACAAATATCTCCAAAATGGCAACTTTACAGGAGAGGCCAGAAACCTGGTTGAATTTGAATGTAAACCAATGGAACGAGACGTTTTTCCAAGCATGTTTTGGATATTTCCAGTGATCCATTCATCATGAAATGTCCACCCAATGTGAATAACAGCTCATGTGATCAAATGATGCCAAAAAATAAAATCGACCGTGATTGGACAGCGACGAAATGAACATAATGGGTCCTTTATATGAAAATTGCCTTGAGTGAACAACAACAAATGCTTGTTTACTCGATATGCCTTAACCAAGTTGGTGCACTAATGGACTCTGATCTGGAAGCAGTAACCAAATCAGCATTCAGTCACTTTAAGAACATCAGGAAGGTCAGAGATTTTCTGACTAAGCCAGATCTGGAGAAACTTATCTATGTCTATTGACACGGATTGATCACTGTAATGGTCTTCTAACAGGACTTCAGTCAAGACAGAAAGCAGCTGCCAGAGTTCTCACAGGGGGTTAAAGATGGGAACACATCACCCCGACACTTAAATTCTTACACTCGATACCAGTACATTACAGATTAGACTTTAAAATACTTCTACTGGTGTATAAATGTCTTAATGGTGTAGGACCAACATTCTTACTATATAAGCCAAGCAGAACCCTCAGACCATCAGAACCTAGTCAATGTGTCCTGGCTACTAAACATGAAGAAGCAGGGTTTAGCTACTACGCTGCTTTCATATGGAACAAGTTGACACACAGCATTAGAAAAACCCCTGTAGTAGACATTTTAAAACCAGAGCTTTCAGCTCAGTTTCAAAAACAGTTAGCTCATCAACACCTACATCCAGTACCAGCTCTTTTTACCCTAATCTAATTTTCTTTCCGTTATATTGTTTTAATTGTGTTTATTTTAATAATGTTTTATTTCTGTACTGATTAAGAATTCATTTGTATTATCCTGGTATTTTCTTATTTGTACAGCACTTTGAATGCAGTGAGTGAACGGGGCTATATGAATAAGCCTGCCCTGCCATGGCTAATATAGGCTAACGGTTGTAGTACACCATTATCTTAGCTATCCTATAGTATTGGTTGTAAAATTCCACAAGCACCACTATAACCGATCCACCTTAGGAGAGAGATGGCTCAGTTGCCTAGGCCCCTACAGACCCCTTGCACATGCAAGTCGCTCCTCAAACAGTCCTTATCTTTGACCAAGTTGACTCCAGTAGATAGTACATTATTATCTACAACCATGATACAAAGGCTAGAGCTTTAGGCTTTAGGTTCCTAGCCGAGTTCTCAGGGTCCCCTTTTCACGCTTGCAGAAATTCATATGCTGCTAGTATTGTACTGAATGAGAATTCTATCCATGAGATTTGTTTCTGGTGATCACAAGAGGCCCTAATCTACAGCCATGGTGGCGCTTCAGCATAACCTGCATTAGATTAGTGCCAGCCCAGTCCTGGTGCGTACGTTCATCGCCCGTTTTTAGCTTCCTCTGCTCAAACACCTCAACTCAGTTCACAATGAGCCCAATCAGGTTTTATTAATGCAAGGAAAGCTCAAAGCTGTGAGGAGTTTGGGGTCTGCAAGGCTGGCCCTGAGGACCACCGGCTTAGTTTAGTGAGGGTCTATTAAGTATGACTTAGACTATCTTCAGATACTCTCTTCAGAATGGCAACTCCTTTACACAGCTCTTTGAACCGCCCTGATGGTGGGGTGAGGGTTAGGAAGGGTGGTGGCTGTAATTTCTTGTCCTCTGAATAACTGCAGCTGAGTTATTACAGGCTAGCTGTGGGGTTTCTGGAGGGAACAGCAGGCTCCAAAGTTACAAAGACGAATAACACAGCGGTTGGAGAGTTTAAGAGTCAAAGCAGCGTTTACTCTAGCTGGTTTAAATCATACAGCAACAGGTGCTCCAAACTCTGAAACCCAGTGCCTAATTGTAGGGTAGTTGGAACTACAGTAAATCCCATCAGACCTGCTCTGGTGATAGCTGTGCAGTTTCTACAGCTGTAAATAATGTCTCCACTGCTCATGATGCAATGTTTCAATCAATACATGCTCAAATCACAGACCACTGATTGGTTTTCAGACATGAGGAAGGGACATAATACTCATATACACAATAATATTTAATCCTTATATAAAGAGCCATATAAGATACTCTACACGCAGCACATCATGAAACATGCTAATCTGCATAGCGTTTTTCAAAACCTGTATTCAGCAGCAAGAGCCTTACCTTCTTGCTGACCATCCAGCCTCTGTCTAAACCTCTGCGCAGATGAAAATGGAGCTGGCCTGCTCGGGCTCATGCTCCTCCCCACTTACAGCACATGCTCAACACACTGATGCTGTATTATTGTAGTGTAGCGTTCCCAACGCTACTGCACTCAAGTGTTCAGCAGCAATGTGCTCCATTTCCTTGCTTCCACATATGCAATTTTAATGCATTTGTACTTTGTTCGGATGATGATACTTCTGCTTATGGGCCTAATCAAATGCTCTTATGAGGAACCACTCTTCCTCAGTTTCATGGCAGTCCATCACCTAGTTCCTGAGTTAGTTCCCTGATTCATTCTCTGTGTCTAATTTCACTCCGTCCTGTTGGTTCAGTCGCTGGACTGCTTTGTTGTTGCTCACAGCTCTCACATGTTGGTTCAGACCAAACTGGCCCCTAAAACATAAAGAATAGCATCTAACAAACGAGATGATGCAGGTAAATCATTCATGGACCGTGGCAGCTCTTCTCAGTTATTGGCCACAATAAAACAATAAACTGATTTTAAATTAAAGGTAAAGAGTTTAGCACCTGAACATGTGACTGATGTCCATGACATCATGCCGAATACCACCGTTTAATGCCACTTTGTGATAATAATCACCGTAATATTATTAAAACTTAAAACATAAGCAGGACAGGCCTTATCACTGTACCTGACTGTGGACCGACTGTGGACATTCAGCGAGCAGTGACATCCTTTATGAATCATCCTGTTAGTGCCAGCACAATGGGCAGACATTAGGACTGTTATGACGGCTGTCCTTAACACCACATCAGTGTCACCAAAGACTGCAATGGTGTCGTGCCAGACTGTCATGCAGTGACAGCAAGTCATCTTCAGTGAGTCCCACAATTGTCTTATGGAGACAACCAACAAATGTGTGTGGAGGCACCGTGGTCAGCGCCAAGATGAATGGTTTGCTGTCATGTATCACACGTCCAGAACACCTGGTGTCACACCACCCCTACAGATCTGCAGGAACTGTGTGACAATATTCAAACTGCATGGGATGGATTATCACAGGACACCATTAGGACCCTCTACAACTCCATGCCGAGACATCAGGCATGTTGTGTTAGCAAACATGGCGTCCAGACCCTATACCGAGAGACACTACTTCTGCATGTGTAGCTCAATAAATATCCCTCATATCAGTCTAAATTAATCATCATTTATTGTTCCTGGTAACCTTTATCTTCCTTCCCACTAGCACTGTAATCTGACACTTCCTTCTGGCTGCACCTATTCTTTTAACACTGAGTGTATTTGAAAGGCAGACACATGCACATTAAACAACATATTTAAAAAGCAATGTTTATGAGTAGTCAAATAGGAATTCCCCAAATGTTTCAAAAGTTGTAGATTATTTAATCATTGACATATGAATTTGTAAAGATTGGTCTGATGTAAAAAGTTTGTTGTAGAGAAACTACAGGGGTTGGACAATGAAACTGAAACACCTGTCATTTTAGTGTGGGAGGTCTCATGGCTAAATTGGACCAGCCTGGTGGCCAATCTTCATTAATTGCACATTGCACCAGTAAGAGCAGAGTGTGAAGGTTCAGTTAGCAGGTAAGAGCACAGTTCTGCTCAACATACTGCAATGCACACAGCATTATGGGTGACATACCAGAGTTCAAAAGAGGACAGATTGTTGGTGCAGGTCTTGCTGGTGCATCTGTGACCAAGACAGCAAGTCTTTGTGATGTATCAAGAGCCACGGTATCCAGGGTAATGTCAGCATACCACCAAGAAGGACGAACCTCCACCAGCATCACGTAGTGACCTGGCCACTATCCTGCAAGAAGAATGGCTTAAAATCCCTCTGAGCACTGTGCAGGACTTGTATATGTCATTCCCAAGACCAACTGACGCTGTATTGGCCGCAAAAGGAGGCCCTACACCATACTAATAAATGATTGTGGTCTAAAACCAGGTGTTTCAGTTTCATTGTCCAACCCCTGTAAGTGTCTCATACACTTTTTCACAGTGATGGTTAGTGGAACAAGAGATCCCAGGCTCCATAAAAACATAATTTTTTACTAGCCAAAATATGGCGAACCAAAATATGTGTCTTTCGAGTTTTTATATGCTACATTGGTAATGATACCATATATGATATATATAAAGAAAGGCTTTGAGGCTTTGTACTGAATTATTAGGCGATGCGAACCGCTGGAACCACTCTCTCTTTGCTAGGACCATTTCTTATGTTGTTGGTAGCACGCCGGTATGTTTTTTATGTAACACAGGCGGTGCTACACGTGAGTCGGAGTTTAAGTTAAGCCCGCCGGAGGACCTTATTACTGCGTTGTGAGTAACTGCACCAGACAAACATTGGATATTTAAAATAACCCTGAACGTTTTTTGGGGTTTTTTAACGTACACGCTGAGAAAGCCTGAGAGTGACTACCTGAGTTAGCATGCTGTCTGTCTATAGACGAGGCAGAAGTCAGCTTCATTTCCCCCAGCCAGGCTCTTGTACGAATTCCCTGGTTCCACCTTAAACTGTACAGCGCTCTGTGCTATGTGACACTTTATAGCCAGTAGTGAACCGTATTGATTTAAGCCAACTTGAAGTCACCTTTTGGATAAACGTGTAGTTAAGTCTAGGGTAGTGTTTTTCAACCCCGGTCCTGGAGGCGCCCTGCACATTTTAGTGCCTTCCACGCTCCCAGCTGATCCAGGTTATCAGCTCATTAACAAGCCCTCTCAGAAATGGAGGGGTTGTGTTAACGCCGGGACTCCACTTAAAAGTGCAGGGTAGGGTGCCTCCAGGACCAGGGTTAATAAACACCGGTCTAAGGGATGATGCTAGGCTCTGTGGGTGTCTCTAAATGTTAGTCTCATGGACTTGCTGACTTGTTTGTTGTAGAATGAAGTAGAACAGTGTTCATTTGCTAAACTTGAACGTAGTTGTAAATGAGCTGGGCATATTCAGGATGACCCTGGTTAAACATCCTAGAGGATTCCCATTGGACATTAAACTATAAAGGATGGATACTTGCTTATTCTGCCAGCACTGCTAGCTGTTCTTAATGAGTCTACATTCACACTTTATTAGGAACCCTTTATTTGATCAACTCCACTCATCCTAAAGATGTATGTGATAAGTGGAGCTGATAAAATGGACAGTCCTTGTAGATATAATTTTTTTATTGTTCCCCATATGGGGAACTTTGCATCATTACATCAGAATACAGAGCAAGAGCTAGACAGATATTATATAGATATTGATACGGGGGGGTGTTTCTAATAAAGTGTGCAGTGGACGTATATGGGGGAGTGTGGTTGGATTTGTGGTAATGCTACAGAAATTGTGGAGAAGCTAAGATTTTATTTTTAATGATGGTTATAAGATCCAGTGGTCATGGCACAAACACAACCATTAATTTGTGATACAAATGACCAGAGAGTCTACATGTGTCTTCTGTGTTTAAATATATAGAACAGTAGAATAGTTGCACATGCCAGCGATTTCATCTTAGGGTCTAATTTGCCCTGTGTATACTTTGTTGCTATGAGTGTAATAAAATAAAAACGCTTTAGTTAAAAACCTTATCTTAAAACAATGTCGTGTTGGGCATCAGGTAATATATAACTATAGCATAAAGTAATACCTTTCAGTGATGTAGCTTTGGGAAATATACACTTGTTTATTTAACAGTGGCGACCGTGGTGTTTGTGACGTGTGCCTCAAGAAAACCTTAATAATTAATCATAAAGCTGTTATAAAACAATGTCTCAAGTATCAGGCAGTGCCAGTGCATCAAATTTTTTTTCCCTCAACAACAGTAGTTCTCATAGTAGGCCTCAGAGACCCCCAGTCCGTATGTGTGCTCTCTCCTTGTGTGTTGTAAGATAGGTTTGAGCAAAAATCTCTGGGTTCCCCGAGGACCTGTTTGAGAACCACTGCTATGCTATTTGATGAATACTGTGATTTAGAACATGCATATATGGCATTAAGAAGCACCCAGTGGGAGACAATGTGGTTGAAAGCACATTCAGTACGTCTAGTCCAGTAGTACACTGCTAATGATGGTGTGGCTGCAGCTCTAATGACAAGCTCAGAAAGACATTTTTGATTTTTCTTACAGGGTGGATTCTATACCATAACTCACTGACCCTTCATCAGAATGAAGCATCCCGAACCAAAACTTGACAAAGCAAGCATCTTCCTGGAAGTGTCATGGGACAACGGAGCTGCGAGTCTTCCCCTCCACTCGTCCATCACCCTCTTTCTGCTGTCCTACACAGAGTGCACATCCTTCCATGTGTACCTGGTCTCAGATCTTCCTGACACCTTGCTTGCCTTGTCAGATATGGTCCCTAAAAGCCTGGCCGTCTCTGAGGTGAAGAGAGCAGACGTGCCAACCCTGGTTGGAGCTTGCCGCCTCCCGGCCGTGCTGGACGCTGGTGGGGGTTTCTGCAGGGCAGGCCTGGCGGTGGTGCTGAGGCACATCATCCAGAGGACCTGCCAGCTTGAGCCCAGCCGCACAGATGTTGCTTCACTGCTGGGCTTTAAGAACACCTGTCTGAAGGCCTGTGCTGAGGTAAGGATTCCTGCAGGGCTGAGAGGTAGTGTACTGGTCAGAACAGCTTCGGTACCTTTTGGAATGCTTTCCTGTAAGTCCATATTCAAGGACAGAGGTCTTTTGTTGTTGGAGGGCGTGAAAGAAAGTGGGGGTTGTTCAGAACTAGCCGTAAGAGTGCAGTGCTGTTTAGATCTGGTGGTTGCGGAGGCTATGGAAACCATGTAACCATTCTTAAACTTGTTTAGCAGTGTATATGGGGGCGTTATCATTTTGCAGTCTGAGAGATTATAAGAGGTCCTTTATAGAAGCATTATCCAAGAACTGGTATTTCGTTTGCCAGTTGTGGGATGTAATTCTCTTTTATACCACAGCTGTAAATACAGTCACGCTTTCATGGACACCTGTACAGGTGCATTTCTTGACAAGCTGAAGCATACGGAACAAGCAGAGATAACATCCGAAGTAAAAGAACCAAGACGAGTGACGAGGTTGAGTAATGTTAGAGGGCTTGACATGAATATGACAACTAGCAGACAGTGTTTTAACTTAACCGTATTCTGGCACTTCTGGGACAAGCTAGTGTGCAGCAGGAAGAGGCCCAGCTCAGCATACGTCTTGCGTAGTTGTTGGTGTGTGATGTGGCGCTGTGAAGCATTGCACAGTTCTTGCAGCATAGCGCTATAGCAAGCGTTCCAGGCCGGACAGTCCCCCTGTTATAGGTCAGAGCTGTTATATCACGGTTCATATGTTCCATACTGTTGCTTTACATTACACTACAGTAGGTCACTAACCCTACAGTACACTACTAACCCTAACCCTAACCCAGAATCCTCTTGTCTGTGAAAAGGTTGCTCTTGCCACAGAGTCTGTATTGGTCATCCTCTAGTCCTTCATCAGTGGTCACAGGACGCTGCCCACAGGACCCTGTTAGCTGGATAGTTTAGACTGGTGGACTACTCTCAGTCCAGCAGTGACACTGAGATGTTTAAACCTCCAGCAGCACTGCTGAATCTGATCCACTCACACCAGCACAACACACGCTAACGCACCGCCAGCACCACCACGCCAGTGTCACTGCAGTCCTGAGAATGATCCACCACCCACAGAATACATGCTTTGTGGTGGTCTGGTGGGTGTCTGTACAACAGCAAGGTGCCCCTATGTGGTAAGTGGAGCTGATAAAATGGATAACGAGTGTAGGTACACTGAGGTGGTCATAATGTAATGCCTGAATTAAAATAGGCTAGTTATGTTCCAGTGACATAACTCTGTTTTAGTGTTGCTTACGGCTGTAACAGTTCACATGTCTCCACTCATCAAGGTAATAGCAGTCTACACCTGTGCATGTGACTCGGTCTAATTTAGCAGGTTTGTTGTGGGAAGTGAGTCGCGCCTGGTGTGTAAGAAAAGTGTGTTGTTGCAGCTACTACACTGTATACCGTTAGCGGTAGGCATGTTACTTTAGTCAGCTGTGGTTGATTTAAAGATTTGTTGATCCCACAGTGGGGAAATTTGGTCTCTGCATTTAACCCATCCGTGAAGTGAAACACCCACAAACACACTCACTAGTGAACACACTAGGGGGCAGTGAGCACACTTACCTGGAGCGGTGGGCAGCAAGGCTTCCTTACTGGCCCGTACGGGGATCGAACCCATGACCTTGGCGTTATTAGCACCAACCTTACTTTGTGTAGGCAAAGTAAGGTTGCAGTATAGTATATCATTTAGATTAGATTAGATCAGATTAGATTAGATTTTATAGTATCCAAGTTACTAAAACGGAAGAGAGCCAAGAAATGAGCTAAACAAACCCAGCTTAGACCTAAGAGAGCGTGAGGACAGATGCATCGTCCAGCTAACTGTATTTTAACTATACTGTTAACCAGCTCAATTCCATAATGCATGCACAGGGGTGGGAATGTGAGTCGACCCTCATGGGCAAGTCATCCATACTTTGGATTAGATGATTGATTGGATGGATTAATTTTTTTCCCCCTTGGAGTAGTAAGTTTAAGCTTACAGTTATTTATGGGTTGCCTGATATTCCCTAGAGTTTAGTTTAATGCACCCATGGTAGAGGCAGAGTGGCTGATCATGGGGCCTTCACACACAGATGTGTTGGTCGTCTCCACCAAGACAAAAAAGGGGGACTGATGTAAATCATCACTGTCCAAAGAAAAACACGTATCTCCATTTTTGTTGATTTTTACTTTTATGCCTCATTTGATCACATGAGCTGCTTTTTACACTCTGCCTGAATTTCATGAAGAATGGACCAACAGAAATGGCCTACAACAGCTTGGAAAGACGTCTGGTTCCATTGACTTCCATTCAAATTAAAAGAGGTTTTTGGCCTCTCCTGTAAAGTTTTGGAGATCCCTGTTTTTCTTTGGACAGCGACGACATGCTCCTGTTTTAAACTTCTGAGTGACTATTCTTTGTTCTCCCTCAGGTGAGCCAGTGGACCAGGCTGTGTGAGCTAGGCATCCCTTCTGCAGTGGAGGAGCATTTGCGTAGCCCCATGGATAAGCATCTCCAACTGCCTTCCGCCATCCTCAATCTGGAGCAGCGGCTGGGGGAGCCAGTCAGGGTCCATAATGATGACAAGATCCGTCGGCAGAAACTCCAGCAGCAACGGAAGAAAAGCTCTCCTCAGTCTGCATCGCAGCCGGAAGATCCCAGCACAGGCAGAGGAGAGGAAGTCTTCCCTTCAGAGCCGGAGACACAGGACCCCAGCCCAGAGGCCCGTTCCACAGACCCCTATCAAGGAGTTGAGCTGAGTGCTGCTCTGGCCAAACTCACTGTGGATGCAGCTCCACCGTCGTCCGCCAGGGAGCGCTCTGACATTAGGAAAGTGAAGACTACAGAGCTGCCGGAGCTGGAGCATGTCTTTGCGGAGGGACTCTACTTCACCCTCACTGATGTGGTTCTGCTGCCCTGCATCCATCAATACCTGGTAAAAAAAAAAAAAAAAAAACTGTGTCTCTTTTTACATCGCTGTGTTGTGCTAGGCAGTCAGCAGATTCAAATCCCATGTGGCTCCTGGGCAATTCATGGCTCGACCCAGAGCAAGTAACTGATGCATTAGGACTCGCACGCAGCTCAGAGCTGCTTTCAGGTTAGCTCGGGCGAGACGAGCTCTCTGCCGCAAAGCTTAAGGAGCAGGCGTCTTCTTCGGGGTGGTCTTGCTGCTCAGTCATGTGCGTCATGTTGGGAGCCTTGTGCAGTCTAGTAGCAGAGGTACAACTAGAGATCAAACAGGGCTGGATGCGTACTTCTGTTTGTGGTGTCTGTTCGTGTACAGTGTGGCCAGTCATGTGAAAATAGAGGTGGGATCAGTGTGTTGGAAGCAGATATTGTCAATACATGGACGAACTGTGCTTATAATAAGGTGTACTGATACCTGTGATGTCATATTCATACCTTATTCAGGCAGTGCAATTAAAAGCCGTAGTGTGTGAGTGGCCCACTCCTTAAATACTCAACACATCACAAAGCGGCTGTATACACACTGCGTACTGATGGCTACCATGCGGTGGTAGAGCATTGCACTTGCACAAGATGGGGCAGACCTTGGTAGTGGGCCCCACCAGCCCATCATATTTTGCGTAGTGGGTGTAGTGCCGGCAGACGGGTGTGAGGTGTTGTTTTTTCCCTCACCCTACCCAGATAGGAATGCTGCTCTGATGCTTAAATAACAGCTTGTATTCATCTGAAATAATCCACCTATTTTTTTAGTCTGAAGTTACAAAATAAGCCGGTAATCTGCACTAATAATAGATAAGTGGAGGAGGTTTTTCTGGGAGGGGGCTAAAAACGCAAAGGCACCCTGCCCTGTGAGCTACTTGAGTGTGCGGCACAGAAAGAATGGCACCCGGATTGTCATAGGTGGAAAAGGCAGCAAACAAATCCGGTAGCTCACACTGGAAACAAATCTTAATCTGTTACTGCTGCACAGAGGCTTTTCTGAGTTTTCACGCAAAACCATTAAGCTGCTATTAAAGAAAAATGACTTCAAATATTACTTCACATGCACAGAACCACGGAGAGGTCCTATCCCCTGCCATCACAAACCGGTTGAAGCCTAATGAGTGCTTTCCTGCGCCGGGACTCAGCTTTCTTTATTCCTCCTGGGTTGTAGTGTCCATCTGCAGAGCCGCAGCGCCGCAGGTTTAGCTCCCACACCCACACGTCCAGCTCTGTGTTTAGGAACGTTGCCTGGGTTTTTATTATGGAACTTACTGGCGCACTCTCGGGTCTCATGAGCGCAGGAGTAACAGCTGGATTAAGCTTTCAGTACAATGATCCTATTAAGCCCTAATCGAGCAGGATTAGTTTTACTAGAGGAGGTTCATGCGTAATTTGACTGACCGAATTGTATGGGATAAAGGCTCTCAGTAATTTCCCCAAATTACCCAAATAACCCAGTTTGAAACATCGATGTGCAGACACGTACGTCACCATTCTGCGACAGGAGCCACACTTCACAACAATGATAACACATATGCTAACTGGCATGTAGGCCGTTCGAGTAGTGGAGTGGGTTTATTCACCTTACCAGTATGCCACTTAATAAGACAGGCAGCACACTGTAATCGCGAGAGTTGGTTTTGAGATATTTCACGTTTCCTCTCCTTGTATTTTGGTCAACACCAAAAACACAGTGCATTTCTTTTCGTGTGCTTGAAGATTAGGGGTCGAATTGAGTTACTGTTTAGGTGATAGCCTCATCAGAATCAGAATCAGAAATACTTTATTAATCCCAGGGGGAAATTGCAATTTTTCATGGTCACAAAATAAAAGATTCTCATTTGCCAGTTCCTTGTTTGAATTATCTCGTTCCACCTTAAACGGTGCAGCAGT